>JAPDOI010000797.1:170000-275915 GCA_029168955.1 Aplectana chamaeleonis | reverse complement strand
TTTTGGGTTAGATCAAATGTTTGTGCACTTTTCTAGAATAAATTTATGTTTAAAATCGCGTATCAAAAAGATAGGACACCCCTGGGTTAAATCGGATTTCTCGTCCGATAAAATTGTGCGATCCCAAATCCAATGGGCGATAGGCCTTCCTCGCACCTTTACTGCAACAAATACTTGATTTCGTATACTTTCGACGAAACTGTTTGGTCTTCACAAGTCCATTTTGCTTCATTTCTCGGCTATGGCCTGTTAAAGCGCAGAAAACGAGAGATATCGCCCACCATTGACTCAGACCCGACGAACTAAAATACCCAGGAGATTCTTCATTTTTTTGAGATCAGGACTGTAGACTATCCACTCTGGTCAAGATAGTTATTGCCGAGCAAAGAAGCCGACCTCAGACCTGCTCACGTGAACTTTCTGGTTGTCCGGCCAGAAACTGCAACTTTGTCGTCCGAGAACGTGGGGAAATGAAAGAAGGTGTTACTCTGATATCCTCTGGTACTCATAGGAGATCATCCGACTACTGACGAACGCAAGCTGTAGACGCCCATGACGGGCAAATGCTCTGATGGATTATGGGAGATCTACGTTCGGAGTTCTGAAGGCTAAATTGGACAGCACCTACCCTCGCATTGCTTTAGTAAAGTGTGCCCGAATGAGAATGGCGACCCACGCGGTCGGCGTGCTTGGCAGGCGGCCGTCGCATGTGTCGCCCTAGGACGAGTGTTGGATTTCAACGACGGCCGTCCCCTCTCCCACTGATTGATCGGCGCAGTGCTTGCTGCCAGCCGGTGCCGGCCTCGTTCGTAGTCGATGGCGGTGGGGACTTTTCGCATGCTCGTCCGAGAACGGCGAACGCGACGGCCGCCTGCCAAGCACGCCGGCCGCGTGGGCAGCTCATTCTCATTCGGACGCACCTTAGTACTTCCGACCATCAGACCGATTGAGAAAAGTTTCCTTTCCATCAGAAACCATCGCCTATACACGAGTGTAGCTGTCCAACTTAGCCTTCGGAACTGCGGTCACAGATCTCCCATAATCTGTCAGAGCATTTGCCCGCCAAGGACGTCTGCGGCTTGCGTTCGCCAACAGTCGGATGATCTCCCAGTGAGTATCACAAGATATCAGAGTAACACCTACTTTTATTTCCCCACGTTTTCGGGCGACATAGTTGCAGTTTCTAGTCGGACAACCAGAAAGTTCACGTGAGCATGTCTGAGGTCGGCCTCTTTGCTCGAGAATATTTATCTTGTCCAGAGTGGATAGTCTACAGTTCTGATCTCAACAAAATAAAGAATCTCTGGGATATTTAAGTTTGTCGGGTCTGAGCCAATGGCCGTCGATTTCTGCGCTCCAGCACGCAATAACCGTGAAATGGAGCAAGATCCACTTGCGAAGGCACATAAGCTCGGTCAAAAGTGTACGAAATCGAGTATTTGTTGCAGTTAAAGGCAGTGTTCACGATGATCCTCGTTTCCAAGTTTTCCACTCAAAACAATGCGTTGGCAACCAAGTGTTACCAAAATCACGGAGAAACGGCGAGAAACGCACTAATTCGTCTTATTTCTGTGACATTATTCTATGGCCTGGACTAGTTGTCTGGTTGGATGAACATGTTCACGGTGGTTGTCACCGGTAAAAAATGGGACTAATCAAAAATGGAAGAATATTTTGAGCGAAACAGTATTAGTTAGGGCCCGAAGGAGAGAACGGAGCAACATAGAATGGAGAATTGCAAAAGACGGGTCCACAAAAGATTTCATTGTCACAACGAACAGTTCCATTGATACTTAAGAGGCGGGCTGATACTTAAGGATTTCGTGCCCTTCTGGTGCGTTTTTCTCGGTTTCTTCGTCATTTCAGTTCTACTCGGGGGCCAAACATTCGATTTAGCGATTAATCTCAAAATCGAAGATTATCGTGAACACTGCCTTTAAGGTGCGAGGAAGGCCTATCGGCCAATAGATTTGGGATCGCACAATTTTATCGGACGAGAAATCAGATTTAACCCAGGGGTGTCCTGTCTTTTTGATACGCGATTTTAAACATAAATTTATTCTAGAAAAGTGCACAAACATTCAATCTAACCCAAAAGAGGTGTACGGGGGTCATTTTACATGCTGATCACAGTAGTATTGACGCAAAAGATCTATCTTGCTCAACAAACACGAGACCGAGAAACTCAAGGGGTGTCCTATCTTTATGATACGCAGTGTATAAACGATTATAAAAGGCTGACGATTATTTTATAGAAATATTAAGGACGAAACGCCAATCTTTACTAAATATAGACGCGTTAATAAAAACGCTCCTTAATTATGCATAAACACAATAATTACGTAAGTTCTACGTAAGCTCTTGATTTCAATTTTCACAGCGAAAGCGACCTCGCTGTGAAAATTGACAGCGGCTCTAAAGACACAGTCCAACCTCAGAACCGATTTTTTGCTCTTCTGCCTATCTTGGAGAAAATTTCACGCTGATCACAATGATGTCTTCGGAATCGCTAAGAATACACTACGAACTGAGTTACGGCTCCTAGAAAATTCTAAATTTGAACTGGTAGAAGTTCGCGGACGAGTTGTCTCGAGCCTGTGATTTCTCGTTATTCGCAGCCATCATTCTGGAGCAGGTCACAATATGAAGCCAGACTAAAAACAAAAGGAAGAACATAGATTTCGAACAAAATCATTCGCGCGTCTCTCCCCTATTGAGGTCGGAAACCTGCCAGTGGGCGTTGCTCATTTTTTTCTGTCAGGGGAGCGTGGTCGACTTTTTCCTAGCTTTTTGTCGCTTATTTGAGAGAATTGAGATTTCGCGCTTGGCAGGGTTGCTATCGGCGGCGACCGACCATAATGCCAAAAATTACCTCTGGGGTTGGACTGTGCCTTTAAATGTAGTTAGAATACAAAGAGCGGTTGTCATTTTCATGAAAGAAATGAATATTGAGGAACAGCCCTGTCCAGGGGCGGCATGCATGAACACGCTAACACGGGGTTTGAGAACCCCGTGCGTGAGACTCTCCGTGCTAGACGTCCTCTCTCGCTCTTCCCTCCGCGCATGGGTCTCAGCGCTCGACGTTCACTCTCGCGCGCGGTGCGACACGACGCGATTCCCCTCACCCTTCTATTGCGTTCATGCATGCCAGTCCAGGACCTCATAAAACCGAAAGAAGGAGTGGCGCGTAACAGTTCAATGAGGTTGTCGGAAGTTTCAACGGTTTAAAAGCTCTTAGGCCCGACCCATACTTCCCGCGACCAGCGACGGCGACAGTGTATATCAGGCATATCGATTTTCAGTCGATATGGATTGTAAACATTGCGTCGCATCGCTCGTCGCTGGAAGTATGATTCCGGCCTTAGGGATGCAGTCGGACAACAGCGGCAGGGACCGGCAAGCTGTCGCTGGTAAAGTTCATATCTGAGGGTGCAGTGAGCCTTTATGAAGAATCATTCAACAGTGCGACGGAAAGGAAAGGGAAACACAGTCAAGCTTTTGAATAAGCGATCAAACTACGATAGTGGTCATAATTTTGCGTTTTCGAAGAAAAAAAACCGAAAAAGCATTTTCTCGCCATTTTTACATACGCCATCTCTGTTCAAGATGGTCCACTTGGGAGTCTAAAGAGATATTGGAAATCAGCATCGCGTGCTCTCTCTTCTGGAATGACACATGGCTCACTCTTCAACAGGATATCGACAAGATATATATTCAGCACCCTATAGGCAAAATTAGACATGAAACAATCAACACGAAACACACATGAACCGCGATTTCGCAATTAAGACGTTCATGAGCGAATACCGTGTTCTCTTTTAGAATATCGTGTTCTTTTTTTTTCTTCTCTTTTAGAATTACATGTACTTCTATTTCTCCGGCCTCTTTTCTAGGTGTACTTCAAATAGAGGGTGTACTGGTATTTTTCAGCCTTGTTTTCTGGAGTTCTCGCAGTGAAAACTTTAATAACAAAAGTATGATTTTCGAGATCAAAAAGCATGAAAATTCAGCAATTCGAGACCGAGTGAATCATCGCTTGCACACTCGTGCATATTATCGTCCTTTTCTAAGCCTCAACACTGTTTTAAAGTCTAAATTTTTCATTCCTCATCATGTTTAAAAGCGTACTACCTATAGAGGTGTGCTTCAAATAGAGGGTGTACTTCTAATACTCAGCCCTTTATTTTTGGTGTACTTCTATTAGAGGTGTACTTGAAATAGAGGAAATATGGTATGCGCATGTCGTCACGCCCACATGCTTTGTAAAAAGTAAGCCAAATAGCATGTTAAAAGAGAGATTCCTTGACCCTAAATCCAAATATCTCATTTAGATTCCTAAATTGATCACCATGAACAGAGTTATGAGAAAAGAAGAAAAACGCTTTTCTGCGTTTTTTTTTTCGCCGAGAACGCGAAAATTATGACCAGTACTGTAAGAGCGCACAAAGCAAAAAAGTTTGAATTGAATAAGAAATCGGTGGTGAACTCGAAGGCAAAGGAAAGAAATACTTGACAACTATATGACGCAGAGAAACACGAAATTGTTCAGAGAATCAAACAGAAATTCAAAGAAAATAAATATTCAACTGAGTAAGCAAGAAAGAGTATGCGAAGTAAGAAACAAAAAGTAAAAAAAAAACTATATGTTTACAAGTGCATAAGTGGAACATTGATCTAGGAAAAAGGTTACCGAGAACCACAGCACTGGGAAAAATCGGCAAATTCGTGCCAATCTGATCAAGATCAAAAGGCAGGCAGCGTTTGTGCAGGGGAAATGCATATGTACCAATGTAATCGAAACGAAAGAAAAGTCAAGCCAAGAGATTTACTCGTTTTCCCTTAAAATTGTTCCTCTGAAAGATATACACTTTTATAGAGGCGATAAATGATAGAAAAAGGCGGCCGAATAACCATTAAACAAGAAAATACGCTAGTGAATCTGCCTTCGCAAGTGAATACATCACCCTAAGGCCAACGAATGTGTATGGAATTGAGCAAATGAACCAACAAAACTAAGTAAGAAAAGGAACAGATTTGGAACTTGGAGGCGTAGATTTTTTCACCAAATCAGGACAGAAATGAACGAGTCCTGCCTCCTTCATAAACAAATTAAATTGGGTTTGTGGGGCTGATATTGTTAAATTAATCATGAAAAGATTGAAAAATGGGTGTCTTAGCATGATTGGCAAGTGCTTGGCATAGGAACCTGGGAGTCGGCGTTATTTGAATTATCGCCGAGCAATCCTTTTTGAAATACGTCAAAATAATTTTCCAGGACCAACCAGTGTTCAGTCGAGATTTCATTGGAATACCGGTCTAGAAATTTGTGAAGTTGCGATAACTTCCACTTCATTGCTTTTACATCATTTGTGTGTAAGGAATGCGGCTAAGAATGCACAGAAGTCAGTAAGGAGAATCACGAAATAATCATCAGAAGGGCGTAGCAATGATCAATTTCAGAGAATCACTCAAGTATCTGGGCAGTCAACTCGAGAAAATACGACGGAGAGTGGCAGTTGGAGTGGGCCGAGCATTCAAAATGGGATGACGGAAGATTGGGTGAAGGGGTTGAATGTAAGTAGGAAACGGAGAATCGCTCCACTGGGAATATGATGAAAGGAGAAGGAAAGAAGTGGGACCGATATGAGCGACCGACGGGGTAGGTGAGCGACTGCTGCTGCTGGTGATGCTGAATCGGGGTGTCCCCCTCCCCTTCCCATTCTCTATATCTCTCTCTCAAAGATACACATCAACAGACACACATAAGAGTCTTTCCATTTCACATCTGATACTGGGAAAGTGAGAGCATTGGAACATAACACTGCTTTGCGGTTTGCACTGGAAAACTCAGACACTGAAACTATGCGGAGTCTGAAAGAAACTTGCCTTTTTTATTCCGACTGGGATCCCAACGATTGTGTGACCTACAGAGCTGCCAAGAGCCTTCATAGAGTATGTTAATGACCAGACGTATCACGCCTCCGTGGTGCGCGAGATAGGCAAAAAATGTTTGGCAAAACTTATCAGTTGTGATGAAGGGTTCATACTCCAATAGATGGAAAGTCTGTCCGAATGAGACTGTCCGCCCACGCGGGCGGCGTGCGTGTCCGGCGGCCGTCACGAAGGCATATGTAGGGCGAGCCGAGCCACGATTGAGATACAACCGACTGGGATGTTGCTCACTGTTCGTCTGATATTCCTGCTAATCGATTCACAGGTCTGAAAAATCGATTATCGATCTAAACGCCCGCCGACCACGTGGGCGAACAGTCTCATTCGGACAGACTTCAAGCCAAGAACAGTAACCTACCTTACACTGAAATCTGTTTGAAAACCCTGGTCCTTGCAGCAGAAATGTGCATTTTCAAATCCGTTTACGAAGGCCATCCAGAGACGTCTCCGTTTTCCCTGGAAGAAATCCGAGGAAAAACATGAAAATGTACATATGTACATAAGTGTACCACCCCACGTACTCACGCGAATTATCGCTCGGAGCGGAACCGGCTCCTTAAATTTATTGCGTCACCGCACGGACAGCAACTGAGGGTCGAAACGCAACCGCGACTCTCGTATGGTTGCTATAGTAGCCTCGGCTCCATTCCGGTCGCCCTCGGGGCGGCTTCGGTGCCATCACGAGAGATTGAGAGACGCAGAATTGGTGGTTCTTTAAGTGATAACGTGCGGATCATGTGATCATACAGATGGGCAACTGGCCTCCAGAGGCCAGTCCTGAGGCAGCGTCCGTACGTTGCGAAGGCGCGCGATGGCGCAAAATCGATGGTCATCGTAGGTATATGATTTGCTAGCCGCCCTCGTGCGCTCGTCCTCGCGCGCCCGCGCCCGCTCGTTCTCTCGCGCTCACGTCTGCTCCAAAAAGGAGCCATCGAGTTCCAAGTCTAATCCTCTATCAGAAAAGCATGGAGCATCAAACATGTTTTGAAACTATAGCCTTTGTTACTCATTATCCCAAAACGGCCATCACACACCGTTGGAAATGATCAGCTGACGCGCCGTCTCGAGTGATTGATCACCCGGTCAAACGCTGTCAATCGAACCTACACGATGCAACAAGGGGTGTTTTGTTGTGTGATTTCCGTGTGCGGGCATCCTTCAGCTTTAGGAGCGCTGAGTAGCGCACAGCAGCGGAAACGCACGCTCTTGCCGCGCATGAACGCTGAATGAGAGTTGACTCCGAGTCGCCTTCAAGAAGATAATTTTCAGTCGTGGAGGAGATCCCCATGGACCACTCTGATTAAGGCTTCCTCACTGCGGACCATCCCGGGGGTGTTATCTTTGTTGCGGTCTGTGGCAGGCGTAACCTCCTTTCTCGCAGGCTGTGAAGAGCACCGCGTCCTCTTAGAAGGCTTCATCCGATTGAAAACAGGCGGGAATAAAAAAAAATCGGTGGTGGAGAGAACTTTTAAAACTCGCCAGGACAGCCACCGCGGTCGGAAATGCAACCGGATATCGCTCAGAGCGGAACGCGGCCGCCCAGGAAGACACCGCGGTGGCCCAAGTAGATGGCTAATTTCCACTCGAAGCTGAGGAACAGCGCCGCTCGAGTTACACTCTGGGTCCGCCACGAGTGGCGGTTTGTCAGAGTAACGCATATGCACGCGTGTCCAACGAGCTACAATACCGCACGTAGAATTTCGTTAGGAAGCGGGCGAGGACGCTTTTGCTCGTTTTTCATCCTTCTTGAATAACCCGCTCCAAACTCAACTTCGAGCGAAACTAGGACGACATTCATGATCCTGGCGTTGACTGGTATCCAATGCTAACCCTTTGTTCTGGTTTCGTCGAGCACTAAAGAAGATTCGCGATCATCCAGGTCTCTCATTACAGTATCATAACGAAGTTGGAGCTTTCCAAATTCCTTCGCCACGGTACCGAAATTCGAAATCTAGCTCACTGTCAAACTTCTTTAGTTTTCAACGAAACCTCCACAGAGGCTATGTCATTGGGTAGCCCTCAACGCCAGGGTCATGACTCATGAGTATCACAATAATTTCGTTTAAAGTTGAGATTAAAGCGAGTAATTCTAAAACGACGATAAAACGTGTCCTTGCGCGCTTTCTGACTGAATCCTCGAGCGGTATTGTATGGTTTCCGTTTTTGATTTAGTCTGACGCATGGTCCAGGCGGCTGGCCCATGAGGTATTGGCGGCGTCACTGGCCAATGGGGTTTCGATTCGCGTGCGGTGATCTACCATCGCATCCTCGTCCATTCATCAGACTAAACTTATTACGTGAACTCTTGCTTCTGCCTGAATTCTCCATCCGAGCTTGTGGCTCGGCAACCTGTGCAGACAATGCCTATACCTTCGGTCAAAACAGGATTAGGTTGCCGCGGAGGGCCTAATCAGATTCTACTCTGAAAGTCTGTTTAGGAATAAGAATTTTTGTTCAAACGGCCAAGTCTTCCAAACGGCCTTCCTTGACTTTCATTTGATATGTTTCGATGAACTACAACTCGAATATGTACCGAATTCCACTCTGCTTTTCATCTTTTTAATCGTTGTTAGCTTCGATTTGAATAGCGTAAAACCATTGTCTTGGTGTTTTGTGAGCTGGGTGATGACCGTATATATTGGGAGGATACTTCATCTTTATCTGATGATGCTTTCAATGAGGGACTTGCTGTCTTTATCTGCAACGTCGTTGTGGGGGTTTATGGCTAATCCGTGACTCAGCCGTTGGAAAACTGGGAGAAAATAACCACTGACCGGTTGAAAATCCAGTTATCAAAACAAAAAACTCAGACAAAAAACATTGAATGAATAGGAGGAAAAAAAGACAACGCAATGTCCTGAAAATTCGGAAATGAGCCTTAAATTAGGAGCAGAAAATTAATCTACGAAAGTGCTAAATGGTACAAAAACAGATGCTGATTTTGTGGTTTTAGGCATTGTATTGTCGTGAGAACCGCTAACAGAATCTTTTTTTTTTGCTAGTAGGGTTAAGATTGAGATGGGGAGGAATACAAAGTTCCGAGTTCGGCTTCATACCAGTATACTCACGAACAAACAGTCCTGGTTGAACTGTTCAAAGAAACTAGAACGTAGAGGTTTAGTTTTGGGTCATTGAAGCAAATTGACGGGTCGCAAGTATGTAAGTGACAGTGGAAAAAACTTTAATCTTCGAAAATGTTCAATTGTCAGTCGCACCGGACCAGACCGAATGCTTGCAACTAAACGTTTATGTAGGTACCTGCAGAATAGAAAGAAGGCAACATGTTCAGTGATAACCAGAGACAATTTTCGAGAATAAAAAGACAAATTTTTAGTGATTGTAGGGCGTATCGAGAACAATTGCAAGTATATGTTGTTTGCTGATTGTTCCCTTCAAAAGGCAAAAAAAGGCGCCGATGAAATTATTGGGGTTTTTCGACAACCGAATGCGTTCTTTTATGGTAGTGCAGGAAGGACGGGCTGCTACATATAGCGGACACAAATTGGAAAGTCCTTTTTTCCCCCATGTTTTTCCCTCGTGTTGGCTAAAGAATGCGTCCTAATCAATCCACGCGGCTTTTTTGTAGAGTCGCTTCCTAAATCCTCGCAGGAATGCTTCGTGGGGGGGGGGGGTGGACATTGAAATAAAAAAACTTCCTCGCCAACCCTATTAAAGGCAGTGTTCACGAAGAGAACGTTGCAGGTTTTTTTCTGGTTAAAACATAAGCTTTGGGTCCCTCTATGAAGATTAAGAACGGAAGTGCGACGAAAAACGGCCGGCAAGTGGGTGAAAATCTCGTGGGCCAGCCAACCCATTGGGCCACTCCTCCCACGTTCTATAACAGTTCCCCTGAATTCGTGGTTAAATGAGCGATGGTTTCCGATCAAAGGCCCCGTTCTTCCCTTCATTCTCAACGTCTCTCTTTACTCAGGTCAGCTCGCACACATCGGCTGCAAAAAACGGGAGTTACAAGCCTCGGACAACTCGTCCACAATGCTTCCCTAGCTGAATTTTGAGGGGCCATAGCTCCGTTTCCAGGGGTCTTGTACGATTCCAGGGACATCGTTGAAATCAGCATGGGACCGCTTTCAAGATAGGCGGAAAAACAGAAAAACGACTTTTATCGTGAACACTGCCTTTATTGACCGTGACAAGCCAATGAGATTAGCGCAGCTAGTGCTGATCTGTGCGGAGAATGTATATTATATCTCGTTTGAAGGACGATAATCACTAAGCAGCTGAGGGTACGAAAACTAGCTTCAAGCTTTCTCCGGAAATTAAATTATTTCGGATTGGTTTCAAAAATTTGGAAGGATCTGCTGAAAATTCACAAAATATTTGGGATCTCGCGCCAGTTTACTCATCAAGTAGCTATACCCTTTCAACCAAGTATTATGGCTTGCGTACCAGATTTATTCATGTGAATGGACCAGACGGATGATTCCAGCCGGCCGTGCGGCGTTGGCGGCATCACCGCCCAACGGGTTTCAGTCGAGCACGGCGATCTACCGTCGCAGCTCCGTCAGGCTAAAGTGAATGCGAGGACTCCAAGTGGTCAGAGCAGCCTGAAAGCTGGCTAACATTTGCAAGTTTAGAAAAGGCATTTCGGCGCTTCAAGTACATCGTCGAAATGCATTGCTAGAGGCAAAGTTAAGGCAATGCATTTCTAGAGAATGTCAGAGTTTGTGTTTCTTCAGAGAAAGCGTAGTGCACTGATAACGGAGTACGTGAGCTCCCCGTTATCTAGTTGCCTACTACGGTAATGCATGATGGCGGCAGGTGCGGCGATTGAATGGTGGCCAGGGGAAAGTTAATGACTGATGTGTGGGGTGCTGTGAGCATGAAAGTGAAGGAGAACTCGATCCTAGCATGCGTCGCCGTAACGCCTCGCCATAACGCCTCGCCAAAACGCCTCGCCGTAAGAGGCGGCCACTGGTGCATTAGAGCCCATGCACTCCTTTATATATATGCACTGTAGACAACGGAGAAGTTCTAGGAAACTCAACTTAAAAAGAAAACTCGTTGCAATAAAGGATCCACTTGACTTGAATCATTTCCACATAAAAAAATCTTTAAAGTGTGGCCGACTTTGAGTGCTTTCAAAGTATTCGATGAGATTGCATCACGACTGGTGCTCAATCTTCCTTAACAGTTGCCGATGGCATATTGAGCGCCAAGGTTTAGCGTAGAGCCTAGGCCTGCAAACGGTGCTGAGTCAAAGACGGTACCGCAACTTTTTGTGAAATCAGTACACGATCTTCTCGGCCGGGAAGTGGGAGTCGTCGATCCGTTCTTACCAGGTTGTTCAATAAGTTTTATCGTTCGATAAGAAAAACACAATTTTATGGTTCAAAATACACTTTGTTATTCAGTATAATCTCCCTGAACATTAATACACTTGCTCCAACGATCCTTCAATCTGTGGATCCCATCCCTGAAGTGAGAATCCGGAAGGTCTGCAAAATACGCTTCAACAGCCGTTATGACCTCTTCATTTGATGAAAAACGCTTGCCACGCATAAATTTTTTGAGTTCTGGAAACAAATGGAAGTCGCTGGGGGCCAAATCTGGTGAATACGATGGATGCTCCAACAATTCGAACTTTAATTCATGAATTTTAGCCATTGTCAAGATGCTCTTGCGACACGGTGCATTGTCCTGATGAAAAAGGATTTTTCTCTTCTGCAAACTGGGTCTTTTTTTCACGATTTTTTTCCTTCAACTGGTACGAAATGTTGCAATAATATTCAGAATTGATTATTGTACCAGTTTGCGAGTAATCTACAAACAAAATTCCTTTCGCATCGCAAAAAACTGATGCCATACCTTCTTTGCCGATTTTCGGACACGAACTCGTTTCGAAGCCGAACAACCAGGCTCACACCACTCTTTAGCTTCTTGTTTTGATTCAGGATCATGGTGATAGACCCAAGTCTCATCCATAGTGATGAATCGACGCACAAAATCCACTTTATCCATTTTAAAACGCTTGTGTTTAAGCTACCCTCCCTGACGAAGATTCCAAATGCTCCTCTAACGATGCCGTGATAGCAGGCGGTGTGAGGTTGGACTCGCAGGCTTGTACCTGCACTGCATGACGGGCATTCACATGCCATGAATGAAGTAGAAAACGTCATGATTGTCTTTTTCAGAGAGGGTCCCCTCAGGCAATTCAAGAATAAGGCATTGTTCATGTTGAAAATCAAATTTGAGTTCGACTCAGAAATGGGGTAGTCTAGTCGTGAGCTATCGAATATTGAAGAATTAGCGAAGAAATGTGCTCAAAATAGGCTAAAGTAGCGGTTTCGAACGTACGTACGGAATCAGGACGAAGACGAGCTTACGCGCCCTGCTAGTTTCCGCAAGCACGCGCCAATTACGAAATGTGCGCGAATCGATCAGGCCAGACGTAGCGGAGTTTCTCGGCAATTTCCCATCAAAAACGTCCGCGGCGCCACAAGTTCGCCAGAACCGGGGGCGGAGCGGCCTAAGCAGGCGTACTGGTTTGACGAAATTCTGAAATCCCAGCCGTTTTTATCGTTTTCTGGTCCGTATTCGCAGATTTCTTTGACCCTATCCCCTCCAGCATCTGTCAGTGTAGTGTTTCAAAGTGAAAACTCAAAAACGAGATTTATTGTAAACATTGCCTTTAACGGGCGCAGAGACGCACAGTGTATCATCTATATCGACCAAAAAATTCCATATGCCCAATATGTATAATCGCGGCAGCGCGTCGCAAGAAGTATGACTCCATCTTATTGCATAATGCTTCTCCTATACAAATGTGCAAAGAGTTTGGAGAACCAACAACCAGTAGGTATAGACAGACAGTGCAGACCACCACAAGTCCCCCCCCCCTTCCATCCAGTTCAAGAGAATCGCAACTGTTGCTACCCTCCCTTTCTCAGATAGCAACAACACCGCAACCAAGTCTGGCCACAGGTTCACAGCTGTTGGGTACCTGTGGGGCCTGTGGGGGTAGCATCTCTTTAGGCACTCATATTTCTATTTCACATTGGCGATATAAAAATGATTGAATGTTTCTAAGATTACTACGATCTTTTTGGGCTCCTGTCTACTATATAGGCAACATTCTCTTGTCGTTTCTTCTCCTTCAATAGCAGTATCACCCACTCGAGTGGTGCAAAAGGTCTATGAGAGGCTTCATTGCATTGAGTGCCACATTGAGCTCTACGAAGCCGATTCCTGATGGGGACTTCGAGCTGCTCTCAAAAAAGGTAGGTACGACTACCCTAAAGGCCCTCCAAGTGTTGGAGGGCGTGTTCAGCCGTGAAGGAGGTTTCCCACGGTCTGGAGCCATAGTGGCTTCGAATGCATTCCGAGCAGGGGTGTGCGACAGAGGAATTTAAAATTTTGGCAAACGGCAAAGGCAACGGCAAACCCCAAAAATGACCGGGAAACGGCAAAACGGCAAACGGCAAAATCTGTTTTGTGCCATAATACACCAACATTTGCTCAGTCATGTCATAGTCCATGCTATATCTGCCAGTTGCTATGTGCCTGGCATTTACAGGAAGAAAAATCCCATATATCAAAAGCTACTTGAAATCCTCACGTGATGAGGAGTCACTATCAAGATCAACAAGGCTGTAAGCTTTTCCATGGCCGGTAATAATTCTGTTTAAAGGCACAGCCCAACCTCAGATGTAATTTTTGATATTGTGGTCCAGACGCGGCCTATAGCAACCCTGCCAAGCGCCAAATCTCAATTCGCTCAAATAAGCGAGAAAAGGCTAGCAAAAAGTCGACCACGCCCCCTTGAAAGAAAAAATGTGTAACGCCCACTGCCAGGTTTCCGACCTCAATACGGAAGAGATGCGCGAATGATTTTATTCAAAACCTATGTTCTTCGGTTCGTTTCCGGTCTGGCTTTATATTGTGGCCTGCTTCAGAACGATGGCTGCGAATAACAAGAAAATACAGGCTCGAGACAACTCGTCCGCGAACTTCTAGCCGTTCAATATCGAAATTTTTGAGGAGTCGTAACTCCGTTTGTAGTGAGTTCTGCGCGATTCTAGGGAAACCATCGTGATCAGCATGAATTTTTCCTCAAGATAGTTAGGAAAACGAAAAATCGATTCTGAGGTTGGACTGTGCCTTTAAATCCTCCCCACTAATTGAAGTTTCTGTACAAATCAATGCTAGAGATTTAAAAAATGCGCGTCTTTTGAGCAGTGCAAAGTTCGATAGACCCGCAAATGTTATTTTCTGAAATGGGCTTGCGGCCAGCGCCATCCAGCCTAGTCGATCCGGGGACGATCAGCAAACCGTAAGCAAGCTTGGTGCGATAGGTTTGTGCGCCGATCCAAAGACTGTGACCGATACCTGTACGACATTCAGGTGAGAATACGCGATAATGAGTCCTTTGATGGCGAATGACAATCTACATCGCGATCAGCAGCGCACGGATTAGGTTATGACCGGAGTCACTCACAATTTCCATTGTTAGTAGCGAGTAGAAGGCTTGAAGGCAGTGTTCACGATAATCTTCTATTTTGAGATTATTCGCTATATTGATTAAGTAGCCCCCGGGTAGAACTAAAATGACGTAGAAATTGAGAAAAACGCACCAGAAGTACACGAAATCCTCAAGTATCACCCCGCCTCTTAAGTATCACAGGAAGTGTTTGTTGTGACAAGGAAATCTTTTGTGGACCCGTCCTTTGCTATTCTCTACTCTATTGCTCCGTTGTTTCCTTAGGGCCCTAACTAATCCTGATTTGCATAAAATATTCTTCTATTTTCGTTTGACATAACTTTCCACCGGTGACAACCACCATGAACATGTTCATCCAACCGGACAACTAGTCCATGTTATAGAATAATGCCACTTAAATACGACGTTTTAATGCGCTTCTCGCCGTTTCTTCGTAATTTTGGTAACACTTGGAGGCCAACGTATTGTTTTATGTGAAAATCTCGGGGACGAAAATCATCGTGAACACTGCCTTTAGGTTCTTAATTTGCTCAGTTAAAGTCACGCTTGCATGGTTTTCCTTGCAAGGCTACAGAAGTGGAGTGAGACTAGTATAGTTGCTCACGATAATAGCAGCCTTTGAATTCTCATCGGAAATCAAGACCTCCGAGGGACATGCTGATCAAATACAGGGAATGAAAGGCACCTAGTGACAGTTCGACTGGTACGTGCATGCTGATCGAATACACAGAAAGAGAGGCACCTAAAGATAGTACGACTGGTACATGCGACCGAAGGCCGCTGCGCTCACGTCGTCGCTGGAGCACCGCGCGCAAAGCGTTTAGGCCAATGGTATACATTTTTTGCGACACTCGGTCGTGTCGCACTACACAGCGACGGCGACGGCGGTAACGACAGGCATAGGTACATTTGCAGTGTGTCAGCCTTCTGCGACACGTCGCTTTGACGAACATGCGGCAACTGTTCCTACGACGGACAGTGCCGTTGCTTCGATGCTGGTCCCACCACGATTGGTGCTAAATGTCATGACTGTCGCTCATCACAGAAACAATGTATATCATTGACCTTAGCCAGCCGGACTACTCTTGGACGAGTCCCTTCCTGTGTATTCGGCCTACAAGCCGGCACGAGACCCATTACAACAACAATGCCGGCTAAAAGCGAGCAATAAATTGCTCTATAAGGTCCCAAAACTTGTATGTGGTGTGCTCGCCCAACCGACTTCCCCTGTGGCGACCGAGGAAGCGGGTGGGGCGAGCACACCACATTCAAGTTTCGGGGCCGTATAATGCTATTGGTTTTGCTGCCGGTTTTTGACACTGTTGTTACAAAAGGCCTCGAACCCTTCGAATTCTGATGAAAAGTGAAACGCAGTTTTAATCGTTGCCTTTAAAAATTTTTCTTTTTTTCAGCTTTAAACCATTTCTTACCAAACTCAGCTCTGTCACTGAGTAAGCCCTTCATTTCAGCTAATGATCTCTAGACCAAAAATATTATTGAACACTGTCTTCACTGACCGCTGTGAACCATACTCAATTAAAAAAAAGCCGGACAAAGTATTTGCAGATTTGGTCAACTTCCTGTCTGAATCATTACCACCAGCCCTCCATCCGAGGATTAGCGGACCGATTTACAACTAATTTATTTCAACTAATTTATATGTCTAAAAAAGGCTGCACTAACGCTACCACCTAGATATCACTTGCTTTTGTAACCTTAGAACTTGCAGTAATCGGTATGCTTCCGAAAAAGGGTTTGTGGCATTTTCAAGGAGTTCAGAAATCGTTGATTGAAAAAAGACATTTGGAGGCTCCCGAACAACTAGAACTCGAAGGAACTCCTCTGATTACCCAGTGAAGATGTTTTCATCAGTTACCGATTGAATGGGTACAATTATACATTACATACATGAGCTGGAACTACTTAAAGGCAGTGCCCACGATAAAAACCATGTCTGATTTTTTGGTGGAGATCGGCAGCTGTGGGGCCTAGAGCAACCCTAACGTTGTAAAAACTAAGAAAAATGAGCTCGAAACGGTCCCCTACGGCCCCAAAGTTGGACACCCGTTAGCTCGTCACACCCAGATGCACTTTCCACGCCCACCGACGTGAACAAATGAATGCTCGAGATTGTGAGATGAGCGAAGGTTTTCGATCCGATTCCGATATAGATACAGCTCGCATACATCGGGTGAGAATGACGGAAGTTACAAGCCTCAAAAACTCGCCCGCCATGCTTCCTTAGCTCAATTTTTGAGGGACCGTAACTCCGTTCCCAGAAGGTCTTGTACGATTCCAAAAATATCGTTGGAATCAGCATGGGACCGTCTTTAAAGGCAGCATACACACTCGTAAACGTAATTGAGATAACTACGTAATTAGAATGGTATAGCACCGAACACAACGCCCACGCATTTTGAAGCTTCAAAAACAACCCACAATGACGCCAGAGGAGTGAGAAGTTGGTCCCGCCCCTATATCTGCCCGCCCCCTGTATTTGCCGTCTCCTGCAAAACAGGGGTGCTGGGCCATTTCCACCGACATCGATGTGTGTGGTTTACTTATTATACTTATTCCACCACCTACAATCGTCGCCGACGGTGGGAATGGCCCAGCCGCCCTGTTTTGGGGGAGGACGCAAATACAGGGGGCGGGCAGATACAGGGGCGGGGCCAACTTCCCACTCCTGTGGCGTCATTGTGGGTCGTTTTTGACTCTTCAAAATGCGTTGGCGTTGTGTTCGATGCCATGCCATTCTAATTCCGTAATTATCTCAATTACGTTTACGAGCGTGTACGCTGCCTTTAAGATAGTCGGAAAAGCAGAAAAACGATTCTTATCGTGAACACTGCCTTTAAATTAAATATTTGTAGCAGCTTCGAATCGCTGATCAACACTGAAACTGTTGTGAGGGCAAATCCTGTTGTTTTAACGTATTTTTGCCGAATTTTCGCCGTTTCAGACAAAAATTTCGGCAAACAGCAACGGCAACGGCAAACCCCAAAAATGGCCGGCAGACGGCAATTGCCGCACACTCCTTTTTTCGAGCCTTTATCACCTCACCTCGGGCCGCACTCAACTATGTTCTGCTTAGAGAGTGAGCAGAGGTTAATTCCTCTGTTCCCAGGAAACGGCAATACCTCGCCTCTGCTCGCAAATTTTGTCTGAGAAGCTTTTGTTCGACTGGTAACTAGATCACTCCAACAGCATGAGAGGGCGCACAGAGGAAAAACCCTCTGCTCGTCCTCTAATATCACCTCGGGGCGCTCTCCACCACTTATTAAGCCTTTACCGCCTTATCTCATGGCGCCCGGAAAGCCAACAGCCAACCACTACTATGTTCTGCTTATAGGGCGAGATGAGGAAATATCCCCTGCTTGTCCGGAACAGCCATATCACGCATTGGCTCGCCCTCACCATTTGTCTGACTAAGGGTGGCCTTTTTTATCGCTACTAGCCGTGGCTAGAAGGGGACCAGTAGTGGCCACGAAATATGAGAATTTCAGGAAGTAGCTGAACTATTACGAGGCTAATGTGAGTTTTCATTTCGCAATCAGAGTAAGACTGTCTGTGTTAGGCAACAAAGGCACGAATAGAAATCACCTAATAATGCCCTCATTTTGCGTGGATACTCATGCCGCAACAATTTATTGTTAGATGTTGGGCCCCTAGTGATCCTCGATTCCTGCGCCGCATCCGCACGCGAAAATTTAGGCATTCGCTATTCGCCACGGTTCGGCCGTTCTTCATGTTGACGATGCATTAAAGGCAGCATACACGCTCGTAAACGTGATTGAGATAACTACGGAAATAGAATGGTATAGCTCAGAACACAACGCCTACGCATTTTGAAGCGTCAAAAGCGACGCACAATGACGCTAAAGGAGTAAGAAGGTGGCGCCGCCCCTGTACTTGCCCGCCCCCTGTATTTTCTGTTCTCTTCCAAAACAAGGGGCGGTAGAGTAAGTACAGTAAGTTAACCACATACATCGACGACGGTGGGAATGGCCCAGCACCCCTGTTTTGGAGGAGAACAGAAAATACAGGGGTGGGCAGATACAGGGGCGGGGCCAACTTCTAACTCGTGTAGCGGCATTGTGGGTCGTTTTTGACACTTCAAAATGAGTAGGCGTTGTGTTCTGAGCCATACTATTCTATTTCCAAGGTTATCTCAAACACGTTTACGAGCGTGTATACTGCCTTTAAAGGCAGTGTTCACGAAGAAAACGTTGCAGGTTTTTTTTGGTTGAAACGTAAGCTTTGGGTCCCTCTAAGAAGATTAAGAACGGAAGTGTGACGAAAAACGGCCGGTAAGTGGGTGAAAATCTCGTGGGCCAGCCAACCCATTGGGCCACTCCTCCCACGTCCTATAACAGTTCCCCTGAATTCGTGATTAAATGAGCGATGGTTTCCGATCAAAAGCCCCGTTCTTCCCTTCATTCTCAACGTCTCTCTTTACTCAGGTCAGCTCGCACACATCGGCTGCAAAAAAGGGAGTTACAAGCCTCGGACAACTCGTCCATAATGCTTCCCTAGCTCAATTTTGAGGGGCCATAACTCCGTTTCCAGGGGGCTTGCTTCCCTAGCTCAATTTTGAGGGGCCATAACTCCGTTTCCAGGGGGTCTTTTATCGTGAACACTGCCTTTAAAGGCAGCTGCTACACGCTCGTAAACGTGATTGAGATATCAACGGAAGTAGAATGGTATGGCTCAAAACACAAAGCCTACGCATTTTGAAGCGTCACAAACGACCCACAACGCAGCTACACGAGTAAGAAATTGGTCCCGTCCCGTATTTCTCCGCCCCTTGTATTTGTCGTCCTCCTCCAAAACAGGGTGCTGGGCCATTCCCACCGTCGTCTATGCATGGGGTTCACTTATTGTCCTTATTATACCACTCACAAACATTTCCGACGGTGGGAATGCCCCACCACCCCTGTTTTGGAGGAGGACGGCAAATACAAGGGGCGGAGAAATACGGGACGGGACCAACTTCTTACTCGTGTAGCTGCGTTCTGGGTCGTTTGCGACGCTTCAAAATGGGTAGGCGTTGTGTTCTGAGCCATACCATTCTATTTCGGATGTTATCTCGATCACGTATACGAGCGTGCATGCTGTCTCCAAATTGAATTTCTGTAAAAAAAACCTGGTAAGATTTTCGCAATGGAAGAAATCAAAATTATTGCCGCCACACGACACTTAAGGTGCGTCCGAATGAGAATGGCTGCCCACGCGGCCGGCGTGCTTGGAAGGCGGCCGTCGCGTTCGCCGCTCTCGGACGAGCATGCGAAAAGTCCCCACCGCCATCGACAACGAACGAGGCCGGCACCGGCTGGCAGCAAGCACTGCGACGATCAATCAGTGGGAGAGGGGACAAAACAGCGGCTATCCAAGGGATTAAAGGGGCGAATTCGCCAAAAAAGGGCAATTAAAGCGTCCTTCTACCACAACACGCTTTAAAAAGCTCTGTTTTGAGTTTTTGAAACGCCGAAATGTTCAGCACGTCGTGATCCAATCAGTCATGTGAAAATGTTTTGCAATGTTCAGGAGAAACTTCATTTTTCAAGGTGAAATTTATTTTTATTTTGGCAAAGCTAGAGGTTCTGCGTACGATCGCTTTTGACCGAAAGGGCTCGTTATCCTGTGGTACCATTATCAAATTCATAACAACTCTATCCAAAAAAGGGGTTTCCTTTCAAAAATTCTGAAATTGTTTTATCGAGTTGGATAGATTTTGGCACGATGAACATTTTGATCCCCTTAAAAGTGAAAATAGAGCACTTTTTGTGTTCGAACGACGCTTTAGTTGCCCACTTTGGCGATTTCGCCTCTTTTTCTTGGATAGCAGCGGTATTCTACGTTGCAGTGGCATTTTGAAGACCCCAGTGATCTCCATACCACAATCCATTCGTTGCGGTTTTCAGGAAAGTGAAGAAGTCGACATGAAATGGGCAGAATGTACAGTTCAGGTCAAGGAATGATGCACAGTAGACGATCGGGTTGTTGGTTGGGAGAATCACAAGATCCTGGAAGAAATTCAATGCGACAGGCGGCGGTGGGGGTTCGGGCGAGGGGTATTGTTGTTCTCCGGCACTATTCCGCATGCTGTTTTTATCCCATAATTCTTGTCGACAACATGTGCCTCTTTATATAGTAATATGCTATGTGTAATTAATGGGAACGTTCAGTACAGAAAAGTTTAGTAAGAAAATTCCAGAGGTTCCATCTAGCCTCTGATATGGATGGAAGGAATGCGAGAGATAGATGTATCACCATTGAAACATCGATTAAACCTTATTAGCAGAGACTGATTACACCCGAGTGTTCTGGGCAAAAATGCTTTTCTCGATCGTGAATCGAGATACCACCCCCATCCCCTTCGTAGCCCTGTGCCGACTCCGATTTGGAATATGATCTACTGAAGTGCTCGACTGAAGCTTTAGGCCTAGCGCATACTTAACACGACGCGCGACAGCGGCTGTGCAAATAAGCGGCATCAATTTTCGATCGATCTAGTCGACGAGTTACTCTGGGTACTCCGCGCTCGTCGCGGGAAGTATGCAATGTAATTGAACTATGAACTATTGCGATATGTAGAATTTCTCCCGTTTTCTGATAATGATATCTATTTCAGATAATCACGAGGGCGCGCCTTCAACAAAGACAAAATCAAAGAAAGAAAAAAAGAGACTAGGATGTGCAATACCGCACGTAGGCTTTAGTCATAAAGCGAGCGGGAATGCGTTCTCGCGTCTGCGTCCGTTTTCAGCACCTCCCTTCAAAGTAAAAATTTTTCGAATCTGAAAAAAAGAACTATACAACGGTCCGGAATCAAGATCCTGGCGAGAAGGGCTATCTAACGGTACAATGGCTGCTGAAATTTAAGAACAAACCTCTGGAAATCACTTTCTGAAAATATTTATTTGAGATTTATACCTTAACAAACACTATATTGTTGGATAGCCCTGCCCACCTGGATTATAAATAACTTTTTACGTTCGAAAGTAGTTGATTTCGAAGAAAGGAATAACAAAAAAGGAAGCTAAAGGCTCAAAAACGCGCCTCTGCGCGACTTTTGACCAAATACATACTACGAGCGCTGGGGCAAGCTTATGAAGTTCGAAAAAGAAACGTTGAATGGACGAAGAGATGTACGGATTTGACGCAAAAAGTGAACTATGCTGAACCTCCCTCATAGTTCACCTCTACAAAGAGTGTGCAGAGATGTTGCTAAAACTACTGTAGAGTCACCTAGTAAAATTCAGTCCAGTGAATGAACGGGTCTGCTGAGGTAGATCGTCGCGTGCGCTTGAAGTCTCACTGGCTGGTGGTGTTGAGAACGCCGCACGACCTGCCGCAATTATCGCGCCTAGACCTTTCATTAGACTGAACCTGACAAGGGGCCTATATGCAAGTCTGATGAACTGGCCCTTAACTTTGAAAGCCTCAACTCATTTGCCTAGCCTACTGCAACCTTTGTTCATATATCCCCTTTCGTACCTTCGTTCATGGAACATGAAGTGGAGGGTTACACTTCACGAACACAAAAGTGATGTCTCGAGCCGAGTCGCTTGGAAAATTTACACCAAAAATGGAAGAGATATCCACGAAAATTAGTTATTTTACCGGCCAGATTCCGCTAAAAATATGATCGTTGTAAGGCAGTGTAAGGAATATTCAGATGAGTGAAACACTACATGTAGTGTACTGGTCAAACTCGATGATCAGATAACACTAAGGATATACGGGCATTCTTGGAAGCGACGCAACAGAGGGGACGGTAAGGGAAACACTCGTAATGAGCTTCTTAGTTGTGCGCGAATCATCGTAATCATCATCACCGCATGGAATGTCGTAAATTAGCGCTTAGAATCGATGAGCGCGGAGAACAGGTTTTTGGTATTGCCCCGGTGCGAAACTACCCCCATCACCGCCTGCATACACATCTGCATGTGCGTTGTCGAATAGGTCGGTCATAAGCTATGTGTATGTAACTTGCATGAGTCGTGTTGATGCGAAACATTCCAGTGTGAAGTGCAAGATGGCAGAGGAAGGGGCAACACCCGACCCAACACTGAGCCTCCGCTGGGCCAGTTCAAAGCGCACTCATCGAAACTGGATCTTTGGTCTCATGAAGAATCGCTCTGCCAACGATGCCACACATTCCTCGAATGAGACTAATGAAGGCGCACTTTTCAAGAAAATATGTTTACCAGTGTTGGTTTAAAGAGAACGGGGTTTAACCATTTGGGGGAATGAAGGGCAAATCTGACAGATGAAGCTGATTCAAATGGAACGGTCAAGAGAAACTTGAGAAAACGGTGTCGATCAATCTCATACCAGTCTCCCCAGAGTTTTCGTTTCTTTGGGAAATGGGTGAAATCTACGATAGGTGACCTAGTCTGACGCAGCTGTCACAGAAGCCACGAACTCCCTTTTTGAAAACAATTTGACCGAAAAGGACAAAAACCGCTTCACTCGTTTAATAGCGATATCGCAGCAGTGTCACGACTTATTGTTAGAATAACGCGGTTAAACATCACAAGTACAGGCTATGAAACGGCGAAATTCACTTGGTTCCTACGCATGCTGGTGCGGAGCGGAGGTTAGAGACAGTGAGAGAGCGCAGCACAGACGGAGGCCGAGGCGTCGCGCGCGCCGCTCGCGCCTCGAATGATGTGAATTTCGACGTTTTATAGAGGCTATGTATACGTAATGAATGCTAGTGGATAAGTGGAAGTTATTTAACTATAAGCACGGAGCACATTGCACACCAGAAAAAGTCTACGATAACGCCACTCTCACCCGTTCAATTGTTCTTCGAAAATGTCAGAACATCATGGCAGATCGTGCTTCGGGGTGTCTCTATCAATGAGCTTCGAACCCTGGACACCACATGGAACAATGGAGAAGTGGGTATCGTCGATCATTGGTTGGGGGGGTACTCAGAGTGTTTTGGCCGAGAAATAGCCGAGAATAGCCGCGAAATGCTTGCTTGCCACGTAGTAGCCGCGAAATAGTCGAGAAATAGCGCACCAGGAGCCGCTGCGGAGCCTGGTGGGCCATTTCGCGGCTATTTCTTGGCCAAAACTTTCAGAGTAGCCCCGACGCTGCTGTGATTTCTTTGTAATGAAAGTGGAGAAAGTTTCTAAGAAAACCTAATGGTAGAAATGGAGAAACAACCGCTCCACTCCCAAGATAGCGAGATAAAAACTACAATGCGGCTTCCTGGAGATAAGATCCATATTTTTCAAACGATTGCCCATATCCTCTGGTTCGGGGTAGAATTTAGTGTGTGCGGACTCGCGCTGCTGACACGAGAAGCATCGGTTTCGTACGAGCTTCCCGCCCTCATCAGCTGATCATGTGAAAATTTCAAAAATTTCTCAGTTTTTCCTATTTATCACAACATTTTCAGCAAATTCTGATCTTAAAACGTTGTGTTTGATATATCACAACAGTTTGCTAAAGTTTAATTTCAGGAATAGCGGGAGTCATCGGAATCTTCAAAAAAAAATCGGGCATAATCCATATTAAGAAAGGGTTTGAATAAGTATGTAAAACAACAAAAGTACACATCACAAAAGCAGTTGCGAACAAAAAAAAGTTTCAAAATGAAAAAAAAACACATTAAGGAATTGTCTTAGAGACCCGGGCTAGCCTAAGCAATAGAAAAATTCTGAGAAGATTTGCGGTCACTGAAATTCTTGCTGGGGCAGTCAAAAGTAAGTTAAGAACACTAAATACAGGTCCTAATTGGGTAACACCACAAAACAAAAAAAATCATAGACAAAATTGGCCGGTCCTATTCGTTGCCGACGATTTCCGCTATTCCTGAAATTGAAATTTTAGCAAGCGATAATGATAAAACAAGTGTTAAGTCCCCAGACCCAAAACTGTTGAAAAAATGTGAGAAGTAATGAAAACCATGAAAAACGTAGAAAACAGCTCATGATCAGCTCATCGCAGAAGGCGCGGAAGCTCGTACAAATCGATGCGTCGCGTGCTCGCAGCGCAAATCCGTAATGACACGCACTAAATTCAACCCCGAACCAGGGGATACACTCTGTCTCCATTTAGATTTGGCAATTCTAGAAATTATTGATGATGTAGCCGCAAAATCATCGGCACTTCCAGGGATGAAACTGTCCTGAATAGTGTTTAGCAACTCGGCATTTTTATTGAATATCACGGGATAGGTGTAGGAAGCTTTTGTGAATGAACCCGCTCGGACCCCATGGTGAACATCTGGAATGAGCGCATGAAGAACTAGCTGTTGTTTTTCAACTTATGGCTTGTTCGCGCTCAAAGATGCCCAAAATATGGGTAGCGTATGAAAAATACCTGGCAAAAACGACCCCAACATTCTTCTTTTGTGGCGATGATGTAGGTTTATAGATCTGTAAACTCTAGAGCGCTTGTAGCTCTCGATTTTGATTACCATCAGCAGCGAGCGGTCGCTTTTTCGTTGGAGCATCCTTATCACCAGTTACATTTTTCTAAGTGCCACCGCTCCGCTGCTGGTGATTATCGACTGTGAGAGCTTACCAGGGGTCGTATTCGCCAACAACCCGCCGAGGGAAGTCGAAGGGAAGCGGAAGGGATGATACCGCGCGCGGCAGAGGAGCAGATCAACACATCTTACACCATGTAAGATGAAAATGCAAACTGTGTTACGTATCGATATCGCTGCGAAAAGATAAAGATTCCATCGCGAAGCGGTCATTCTTCAGCTATGCGATTCGAAAAATTCCGGCGGTCGCGAGGGAAGCCAAGGGAGACGAGAGGTGGCCGTGGAGCGCGGATTTTGTACTGAAATTTCACCTCACCTACCCTTCGACTCCCCGGCGGGTTGATGGCGAATGCGACCCCGGATCTGTCCCAGAGTTTATGTAGTAAAAGCAATTAATCGCTAGGAACTCGGAAACTTTTGTTAAAGTTGTACTCCAGCGAATATGTCTTACCAGAACAAACTGCTCGTAGCCATTTTCCTTGAAAAAGTTTGCTCATCGTGAAGCGAGTAGAGTGCCGTCTTTGAGAAGCTTGTACGCAGCTTCAAAAAGGCTATTGAGCTGAGCGCAGCTCGCCTACGACATCATGGCAAGGTGTTTGTATGCAGTGTTAGGAGCAAAGGGCTTTCATCTGCTTCAGGGAACAGTTGACTGTCATCTCCGCTATAATTCTCCGAATCCTCTCCGATCCTCATCTACTGTCGTTCTCTGGGCCAAAGTCCGGTCCGTGATTGCGGAATACGGCTGTGGCATCATGCGACACGTGTTAATCGTGCTGGGCACGATTTACCCTTCTCCCAGCGCGATTAACACGTGTCGCATGAAGCAATAGCCGTAGTCCGCAATTGCGGACCGGAATTCGGCTCAGAGGATGACAGTACATATCTTGTGGCTACTCGTCCTTGGCAGATGAGAGAACACTTAAAAACAGAGTCTGGAAAGAGCTGGAAACTTTATTAGACAGCCTAGCGATCACGGAGGTTCTATGGAACTACATTTTTATTTATCTATTTATTCCATGGACGTGGGCAACAAGTGTTTCAAAAACATGTTCAAGCACACGAACGGCCCCAAAGAAGACGTGGCTCAAGCACATGGAGGAGGATCTGGGACCGTAGCAAACTCCCCTGATGTTGCGAACTCAGCGCTGCCTCCGCGCCATCAGCATTTGGCTCACGTACAGGCAGCCAAACGTGAGCGCCTTCCTATCCTAAAGGCAGTGGTCGCGACAAAATATGCTTGTCTTCTTTTCCTCTCTAAACCCTTTTCTGGGTTTAGAGTAGTAGGACCAAAGGGGAAAAATCGTGAAAAAACGGCTATTTCGGGCCAAATTTGAAGCCTGAACTTTCTTGTATTTCGATTGTGGACGAGCCCACTCCACATCATCGGCGGATATGATCTCTGATACCAAGAACATCATCTGGCTTGAAATTGAACTTCAATCAATGAACATTATCTTTCGGACTCATCTAGTCAAAAACATTGACTGAAGTGCTTGCTTTCATTGGTCAACTCTTTTCATTACGTGAATTTGAATTTATTTCTTCCTCTGAATGTCGATGATTTTTGACTGCTCGGCATGAGACTGCGATCTTTTTTTGTGGCGTTGTGCAACGTGTGCACGAACTGGCATCTTTGGGCCCTAGAAACTCTAATTCTAGCCCGTTTTTCACCGCGCTACCTTCATAGTTTTTCAGCTGTTTTCTATCTAAGCTGATTTTTATAGTTTTTTAGATAACGATTTTCATCGCGACCACTGCCTTTAAAGGCAGCGTACACGCTCGTAAACGTAATTGAGGTAACTACGGAATTAGAATGGTATGGCACAGAGCACAACGCCAACGCATTTCGAAGCTTCAAAAACGACCCATAATGACGCTACAGGAGTGGGAAGTTGGCCCCGCCCCTGTATCTGCCCGCCCCCTGTATTTGCGTCCTCCCCCAAAACAGGGCTGCTGAGCCATTCCCATAGTCGGCGACGTTTGTAGATGGTGGAATAGGTACAATAAGTAAACTACACACATCGATGACGTTGGAAATGGCCCAGCACCCCTGTTTTGGAGGAGACGGCAAATACGGGGGGCGGGCAGATACAGGGGCGGGACCAACTTCTCACTCCTGTGGCGTCATTGTGGGTTGTTTTTGAAGCTTCAAAATGCGTGAGCGTTGTGTTCGGTGCCATACCACTCTAATTCCGTAGTTATCTCAATTACGTTTACGAGCGTGTATGCTGCCTTTAATGCATGTGGGCAGCGACAGATAGTGACAACGGAGGCAGCCATTTGCCACTATTATGTGAGCCACCTATGGACGTGAGGTAGGCACTGAGATCGATGCGGCGAGACGTATTTCTTCTCTTTTCCGTCCCTATATTCCCGCCACAGGTTAGTTTTGTTCTGATAAACCATTCCATATTTGTGGGCTCCGTAGTGAGGGTTTCATCACTTGCACGTTTTTTTAAACATTTTCCAAGGGATTTTGTTTTTTTATCAGCGTAACCTTCTGTTTTAGCACTACAATGGGCGTTTTTAGGTTTTTTTATGGTGAAAAATACGTGCTTGTTTTCACATCCAACTATTTTCTCTTTTTTTCTGCATCAGTATACTCCCGTTTGTTACCAGAGGAGTACCATCGGTAGACCCTTATTGTTCGTAAGGGTCCGCGTTGGCACTTTATCTGGTGCACAAGTGGAGACTCTCTAATCGCTAGGACCGCACATTTTGTATTCTTAGGACATAGTGTCAATAAAACCATCAGAATTGGAACATTTCGCAAATTGCAGTGTTCGATCATTCGGAAAGTTCGGGAGATCTAATTTTTGGTTTCAATTATACACACTGTTCTAGGTTCTTGAATTTTCGGGGCCTTTTTCTCGAGTAGCCCCATGATTGCAAGAATATTCGTTAAATTTCCCTCGAATCCAATGGAGAACAGGTGTTCTAGTTGGTTTATTCGCTCAGAAATATTGGAATTCTGTTCGTCTTAATTCTTTCGTTGGCAAGTTTCCGCCAGGCCATATTCAAGTTATTCACATTCATTCAGAAGCTAACATCAAAATTGAGCTAGGCTGCAGGTTTTTGAAGTGCATTAGAGGCTTCCAAAAAATTTGTGAAAATCTGGAATCCCAAATGGAAGAATCGGAAATTTTCATTCCCAGTAAGTTGAAATTTAGAACATCCGAAAACGCTCTGAACGCTTATCGGTTTGATTGAATTCGACGAAATTGACCCGAAAAAGTTTTCTATGAAGCACATAGAATTTTGTCCAAATGCAAGCGTAGAAATATATAATTGGAGGCCAGCCACGCATATTTAGTGACCATTGGATAGGAAACGGATGAATCGGATGCACGCGTTCCAAGCAATTTCAATGAACAATCTGTTTGCGAAGTTTCTTCACATGTCGAAGCTATCAGTTGGCAATGTTTTCCCTGTGTGGACTGCGGTCATGGCCCAGAAGACGTGTGCGCTGTCATCGCGAATACGATCCTGGTTCGGCACCGCCCTGCAACAGAGTTTTGCCAAGAAGTGTATGCTGGGAATAGGTCCCTCGAAGTTGGTTGACAGAGGTGGCACCTGAGAGACGATGTACCTGAAGTTAGTTGCAATCTTTATGTGGTGACGGCGGGGTTTGCTACGGGCCCTGAAGACTCAATGGTGCAGTGTCCTTAACGCTAGACGTATTGCTGCAAACCGTACTGAATGGAAGCTCAGGCCGAATTTTTTTTACTAAAATACCACTAATCTCTGTAGTTTTTCGATTTTTTCAGAGATTTACCACTGGTTTACCGGAGAATTACCACTAATCTCTGTAGTTCACCGTTTTTACTAGATTTTCAGAGATTTACGAGAAGTTTACTAGAGAATTCTTTGGTAAATTTGTGGTAATTTCAAGTTTTTCCAGTGAACAAGTTTTTCACCACAAGGTAATGGTAAATCTTCGTAGTTGCGCGATTTCATCTATATTTGAAGCCAACAGTTCAGGAATTGGGAAAGAGAGGGCAAGGCGTTGAAGGAAAGGTGCAGGAAATTATCAGGACTGCCCAGGACGTAGTGCGAACAATGCAGGACCTGAGCGCAGAACCTTAGAAGGGTTGGCCAGGACGTTGTGATGTGTGCAGAGTCTCAGTTAGAGCGTGCAGAACGTCCTGGGATGTGTGTGGAACCTCAGTAGGAAAGCGCAGGACCCCAGTAGGGGTCTGCAGGACGTCATGAGATGTGTGCAGGACCACATGGAATGTGTGCAGAACCCCAGTAGGAGTGTGCAGGACATCATACATATGGAGCATATGAAGTCTAAACCGCCGAAACGTACTCCCGATGCGTAGGACGTAGTGGAAACCGTTTAGGGATTCAGAAAGATAGGGCAAGGTTTTGGAGGAAATGTGCAGGACATAAGAAGGGCTGCGCTGGACGTAGTTTTAATTGTGCAGGACTTGAGATGGTGTGAGCAAGTTGTGCTGAAAACGAGGAAGAGCTCGAGCAGGAGTGAGCAGAATGTTGATGACAATTTGAGGGAATTTTAAAGAAGTGCGCAGAGTCTCGTGAAAATAGACCTCTGAAGACGTGCGCAGGGGCCGTATGCACATCTCTCCCCGCGCGTTCCCATCCCCGCGAAGGCCATCCATGATTGGTCAATTTCGTCTGATGACCAGTCACAGAGTGGCTTCGCGGGGACGGGGACGTGCTGGGAGAGATGTGCATACGGCCACAGGACAGAGAAGTGTGTGCATTATGGAATGTGTGCAGGACCCCAGTAGGAGTGTGCATGACGTCATGGTATGTGGAATATGTACAAGACCCCACCAAGGGCTCAGACAAACCCTTGCTCGGAGCGAGACCGGCTCCTCCCATTTATGACGTCTTCGCCCGGACAGCGGCCGAGGGGCGAACTGGCACCGCAGTCCCTGTCCGGTTCGAATCGCAGGCTCGGCTGCTGCTCGGTTGCTCTCGGGGCGACTGCGGTGTGAGCAGTGCTAGAAAGACCGTCACTTACTATACTGAAATCAAGGATCCACCATGGGATTCCAGTGTCGGTTGTACTATTAACGCTTTCGAAAACTTCACATGTCATCCGTCCTTATACGCTGTGATTCAATCCACAATTTGCGAAATGTGGGCGGGGTTCCAAGTTAGTGGTGCGTGTAGCATTATGAAGAAGGAGAGAGCATAGTTACATAAGTAACTTCTGTCGCGAAAAAAAAAACTTCTGAAAACGAGTAGCCATCAATGCGGAGTGTGCGCCGCGTCATGAAAATGGCTCACGCTTCATGAGGAGCGTAAGCCACTTTGCAGAAAATGAGTCGCGCAACACAAGAAGCGTTCCCCGCGTCATGGCAAAGAAGTAGCCCCTCATGAGGAGCGTGCTCCACGACAAAAAAACGAGTAGCGCTTGATAGGCAGTGTGATGGGTTGTGAGCACCGCCCCATACAGAGCGCCCTTTATCTATCCTTTTGCGATATCTTGTCTCAACCTCTTACTTGAATCAGGTTACACATCTAAATAAACTGTAGCAAAAATGGGGACCTGCCAACATTGGTATGATGAAAATCTAATGGATCGATCGCCTAATTCGTAAGCTTTATTAGCGCTCACACAAGTTTTGAGAAGGACACGTTTTAGTAGAAGCCCGGCACGCACAACACCCCGAAACTCACGTACTGTTATTTTACCCGCTTCCTACTGGGAATGTTAGTTCTCACCATGTTCCAATCTGCCGTTGGGTACTCTTCTAATTTAAGGTCGTACGATCTAAATATTCTGGTCGAATACTTGGAGAAATCCCAATAGGTGTTAGGCATTAGGCTAACGATGGTATTGATAATATTATTGACAGCCGCTACTGCTGCGTCACCACCATGATGGGGGCAGCGCAGCACTAGCGGCTGTCACTAATATTCTCAGAACATTTTCGTTTACTTGATTTCGACTTTGAGAACAACTTTCTGCTTGTCGCCGTAACGAACCACGGTATAGTTGTTCTTACATGCATAGCAACTTGAGACTCATCAACTTGTCACCAACAATTGTTCTTACTGTAACAACTCTATAACAAGTTAGCAGCCTAATGCTGTTATCTAGTTGTTGAAACCGTATAGCAGAATTTAGCTGACAAGTATAGTTCATAAACTTGTCAACAACACTTTCCGATCCACCCAGAGAAGACTACTATATTGCTGCATTGGTTCCTAGTATTGAGAACTGCTAGGAATGAATGCAGCGACAGAGTAGTGTTCTCTGGGTGGATCGGAAAGTGACATTCGTACTATCCTAGAGAATTTTAGTGACACATAGGTACGAACGAAGACACAGCCGCTCCGATTTCAAAGTAGCGAGGCAATAACTGCGTCGCGGCTTTCTAGAGTGAGGATAAAAACCATATCTGTGTTGTTGAGATAAACTCATTACCTTTACATTCTTACAAGGGGAGTATACAAAGCGTAGGTCGGATCTGCGGAAATGATTTTTATTTTCAGTATCTCTTGAGCATCTATAGTGAAACTTGGCATTAGCCCGCTCGGAGCAGCTGGCTCCAAAAAGTTATGAGCGCCTTTAAAGTTTCGCGAAAAGGTAGGGGTATTCATCAGAAATTTGTTGGGGTGATTTGAAAAACATTTCGGATTTTGCTCAAAACTTGTATGTAAGGGCAATCTTGAGTCAAATTTGAGACTCTGATCAAACTTCCGTTTGCCTTTCGTAATCTACCGTCATCTGTAGAAGACCGGCAAACGGACCTTAGATTCCTGTTATGACGTTCTGCCCTCAACATTTTCCTCTGTTGGGATGCTTTGAGCGAATTTAGCCGAAAGCTTTGGAAAATCAACTAACAAGGGAAGTATATAGAGTGTAGGTCGGATCTGCCAAAACGACTAGTGTCGATAGTATCTCTTGTGGCTCAATAATAAAACTGCGCACTGTCCCGCCCCGGGCTGCAGGTTCCAAGAAGTTACAAGCTTAAAAAGGTCATTTTTTGCGCCTTTTGCACCTTCCAAAAAGCGCGTTAGTCTTCGGAAAATCCGGAAACGGACCTCATATGTGTTCAGCTCCCAAAACTACCCCACTGAGCAAAGTTTGGGTGGAAACACATTTTCCATACTTTGTCCAGATTAACAGCGTTTTGGACTTACGATTTTCGGTTGGGCGTTTATTTCTAGCGATTAGAGGGCTCTGGAAGGGTTACAGAAAAATGTTCCAGATTTGACATAAAATTCTCCCAGGCGGGGTTTTTGGGGCGCCGATCACGAATCCGTGGTTTATTAGACGATTTTCCGAAGTTTTCGGCTAATTTCGTTCGAAGCTTCCCAACTGGGGAAAATTTCGAGGGAAAAAAGCCACTTTCAAGATTTCCGGATTTCTACGATAGATATGTCTCAAAATCTTTCTCTGATGGTTATTTGGAGTGCTAAACACGAGTCCTGAGTCCGTTTATAGATTTTTTGCAGATTTTTGCTTATTCAATTATTACAGCTTTCAAAAATGGCTCAATGTTTCCATTGCGCGCTTGATTTTGCTTTGATAAGTTTAACGGAGAAGCTTGTAAAATCCGATCCCTCCTCTGTTACTACTTCTGAATTGTTGGTGTATGACCGCAAAATCGTATTTTTAGTTATTTCACTTCATTTCCTAGCTTTTTCATTACTTCCGGTTATTTTACGCCAAGTCCTTTTTAGGATATTTCAAGATATTTTTGAAGCTTTTTTTACTTTTAAATGACATTGCCAATTCGCTACTTTTGCCAAGAAGCTAAATTTTCAGAGATTTTGTTATAGAGTTTGATCGGATTGCGACGAAAACTTATGAAAAGGTTAATTCAGCCAAGTGGTTCAAAATGTTCAAAATGCCCATACAACTCTGACAGCTTTGGGGCTCAGCTAAAAGGAATAGTAGGGAACGCGCCTAGTCTGTACTTTAGATTTTGTATAAATTTCTGCTCGAAACCACCAGGTTTGTCTGAGAGCTCAAAAAAGGTTCTTTAGAAAAAGATCAGCACTTCCAAAATGTAATAGGGGAATGAGAAGAAAAAGAAACTAAACAAGGCAATATGAAAATAAGATGAAACAGAAGATCAGGAGCAATGCGAGAGTGCATAAGTTATTGGAGTCGAGAATCTTCCGTGTTTCGAAACCGACGCTCGCCGGCATTCGAATTGCACTTTAAGTGAATTAAAGCTTGTTTCTACCGTTATATCATCTCTGATCGGCCGGCAAAGGGGATTTCGAGTTATTTTCCCTTGTGGATGAGCGCAATGTGGAGATACAGTTGTTTCGAAGTCAATCCATAGTTGATATTCTCTGGCAGAAGTCGATCCATAGTTTAAATAAACTGGTTTCAAGCTAAATTAGTCGAAATAAAGTTGATTTTGCTGGTGATTGCTGGGAATCAAGTAATCCAAAAAGTTCTGAGTTATCAATACCATGGTTAACCCGGTGCCGTCCTCGGGCACGCTGCATGACTACTCCGAATCCTTCTCTTCTTCCCCTCCTGTGTAGTAATTTTTTCAACTTTCTTCCTTGCACAAATTCTTTTCTATTCAAAGGTACCTTCCACTTGGGCCAATACCTGTTCATTTCCGAATTAAATGCTGTTGTTCAATGACAATCTTCAGTACTGAGCATCTCTGAGTGGTTCTATTCACTTTGACTCACACCAACCAACCTGCTGGGGTTGGATATTTGAGCCACTTTAGGACTAGATGATAGCGTTTGCGGAAAATTTCGTTGTAGCGTAATTATTGATTTTTATCGGATTTTGTGGTTTTGGAACTTCGTCTTTTCCGACTTATCTGAGAAGTTTCGAGCGCGGAGCTTCAAAATTAAGTACAATGAACAAGTCCCCACTCAATAACACTTTCTTCATCAACTGTCGATCGTTTTTCCGGAAATAGATGAAATTGGCCGGAAAAATTTATTTGGGAAAAAACTATCGTCAAATCACGAAAAAATACTATTGAGCGGGAACTTGGTTAATTTTTTGTCCAGTTAAAGTAAGGGTTATCGAGCTTATCATGTCTAAATCTCCTTATCATTGTTATGTTTTGCCATGACCGAACGCTCCGCCGCTTGTTCCGCCCTTACTCATCCGAGCAAGTTAGTCCTTAAAGGCATCGTTCGCGCTGGAAATCAATTTTCATTTTTCAGGCTCAATTTCATGATTGAGCCCGGTAGACCACACTGGTAAACTTTGACGCGTCAAAAACGTGGGGCAATGAGGTTGGAAGGCGTCAAAGATGGAGGTCCGGCACCAATTCTCGCCAGTCATCTAGCACTTTTTCCTAGAATGTTGGTGCTATCGTAAGACAACATGAAAAATAGTTACGGCACTCCACATGCAGAAAAACTCCGAAAATGACAGTGACGAGGCCTCCAAAAGCAGAAAAACTTCAAAAATGATTTTGGCGCGAAATTCAAATTCGTATTTACAATGTGTTCCGATTGATTTTTCTTTACAAATGAAGGTTTTTCATGGGTCCCTTCGACATTTTCGTTCACTAGGGAGGCCAAGCTATACGAAAACATGAAAAAATAATATACGGTTTTCTGCGCGTACGATGCCTTTAACTTCTGAGCTGCGAAACCGAAACTTCTCACATAGTCCAGAAAATACCGGAGTTGCAAAATCACTGATTCCCCTAAAGCTGGATCATACTTCCGGCGACGAGCGACGCGACGCATTGTTTACCATCAATATGGACCTAAAATCGATATGCCTGATATGTAGTGTCGCTGTCGCGCGTCGTGGGAAGTATGATCTCAACCTAAAAATCAATAATTACGCTCGGCCGAAACTCCGCAAAAGCTGTAATCTAGTTATAAGGTGGTTCAAATATCCTGTCAACTCTGGCAGGTTTGGTAGTTTAAATGTAAATAAATAAGTAGTAAATGAAACACTCAAGGAGTAAATAGAAACACTCAAGGATGCTCAGTACTGAAGATTATCGCTGAATCATAGCTTTTTTCACTAAATCAATTTATTGCGTTGAAATCTTTGAAAATACTTCAAGACACATTTTTTGTTTTCAACTTATAATTTTTCGAAAATGTGTCAAACCGTTAATTTTGCCAGGAAGCTTAACTTTGAGAAATTCCAATTATTTTTCTCAAAAGTTGCCTTTTTTGCTGATTCAAGATTTAGGAATTTGCGATCAATCTAACATTGAGTTTACATTGTTTGAAATAAGATTTTGGAGTGCAGCCAATCATGGGCGGAAGCTCATCAGAAACAGTGTTAATTTTCCTAATTTCATTCTTAAGGGCGAGTGAGTGGGTAATAATAGCATGCTTACATGTTTTTGACTTTCTTCAACCTGAATTTTGAGGTTCCGCTAAAATTGAGCTTTCAACTCGAAAACTGAATAGTAGCTATCTGCATCCATTTCCAACATTCTGCCGAAAGTGGAAGGTAGCGTTAGATAGAAAAGAGTGTGTGCTTCCGATCGGTACATGGCACTTGGCCGAAGGACCAACGCTGAAAGGTTCGAAAATCGTCAAATTCAAGGGATGGAAATATATATGGGAGACAGGAGAAGAAGAAAAAGAAGACTGGGAGAAAATGGAAGAAGAAAGAGGCGAAAATAGATAAGGAGAAACGAAAAAACACTGTAGGGGAGAGAAGAGATTACATTAAAAAGCTTTTATTCACGGAAATGAAAGAAGAATTAAAATCGTGATTGGTAGTTGTTTTTACTTACATTGATATTTGTTGTTACTTAGTTGTTATTTTTAGTTGTTATTTTTCTGTTCAATAAAATGTTAGGTTGGGTTTGAAAACTGAGTTTGAAAGAAAAACACATATCGTCACAATATCAAACAAGAGAGGCAAAAACTTGAGCGCGGCGTTGTGAGGGAAATTTTACAGGCAGAACAAGGATTTTCAGCTATTTACCCAGGAGAAACGCGTTTTCATGGAAAACGAGTTTCTTAACGCGTTTTCATGAAAAACGCGTTTCTTTTTGGTAAATCGCTTAAATTTCTTGATTCGCTTGTCCTTTCTCTTTTATTAGCAAAAAACCAGAGATTTACTAGGCAATTACCAGAAATTCACCACTACTTTTTAACAAATTACCAGAGAATTACCACAAAAAAGTTTTCCTTTTCAGTAGTAATTTTGTGGTGATTCTCTGGTAATTTCCTGGTATTTTGGTAAAAAAAATTCGGCCTGAGTGAGTGCTCAGCAGAAAACTTTCTGGCGGTTGCCGCTGATTTACGGGAGAATCGCCGCTACCTAGTGGTAAATGCTGCTTTTTACCACAGAATTACGTCTGGATACCGAATTGTCAGAAATTCTGCCAGAATTCGAATAAATTACAAGTTGTACCAGAATTCTCTCGAATTTCAACGTAACTGGCCCGAAAAAATTGCGATTTCTGGTAGAGTGATTTTTTCAGCCGACTAGTGTTAAAGTTCCCGTAAATTTAAAATTTCCCCAAACCGAGCTGCATAAAACTCATAGAAAGTGAAGGAGCTCACAGAAAGTGTGCAGGACCTGACAAGAAGTGTGCAGGACCTCACAGGAAGTGTGTAGGTGCTCACAGGAAGTGTGCAGGACCTCACAGAAGGTGTGCAGGACTTCACAAAAAGTGTGCAAGACCTGACAAGCAGTGCGCAGCATCTCACAGGAAGTGTGTAGGTGCTCACAAGAACTGTGTAGGTGCTCACAAAAAGTGTGCAGGACCTGACAAGAAGTGTGCAGGACCTCACAGGAAGTGTGTAGGTGCTCACAGGAACTGTGTAGGTGCTCACAGGAAGTGTGCAGGACCTCACAGAAGGTGTGCAGGACTTCACAAAAAGTGTGCACGACCTGACAAGCAGTGCGCAGGATCTCACAGGAAGTGTGTAGGTGCTCACAGGAACTGTGTAGGTGCTCACACGAAGTGTGCAGGACCTCACAGAAGGTGTGCAGGACCTCACAAAAAGTGTGCACGACCTGACAAACAGTGCGCAGGATCTCACAGGAAGTGTGTAGGTGCTCACACGAAGTGTGCAGGACCTCACAGGAAGTGTGCAGGACCTCACAGAAAGTGTGCAGAATATCAGAACAGGCGTGCAGGATTTCATGGTTCGTATTTTTAATCATAATTTTATCTATTAAACTTTATGAAGTTACACAGGACATGAAATTTGGAATTTTTGATGGCATTTTTAACGTGTTTTTATTGGTCTGTTTTTATAAATTCGAATTCATTTTTTAAATTTTAAATCGGAAGTTTGTTTTCATCTCCCTCGGAACGCAGCTCAGTTAGAAATGAAGAAATGTCCAGAAAGTGGAAGATAAACAAAAATGCCACCAATTTTCGAAAATATTTTCGATATATAAAAACGTGAGGAAAGAGGATGGAAAGGATAGAACGGGAAAAGAGAGATGAGGAAGAAGTGCTGGCCGAGGGAAAGTGAAAAACTGTGCCATATCGATAGTTTTTTCAATGACGGCGCCACCCCACACGCTCGACAAGCGCAACTTCGGACTCGACGCGGCTGCCCGCCGTCTAGATAACGATTATACCTACACCCAGCACGGCCAAGCTTACTGTCTGTGACGCCTTTACAAAACTGAAAGCATCTCACCCCTAGGAAAACAGTATTGAAAGCGTTTAACAGGGACTAACGTTTCGGCGGTTTCGCCCTCTTCGGAGTCTGAAAAAGGTCGAATCTATGTGTAAAATTACTCGGCCAAACGTAGTTTTTACCCCACAGAAATTCAAGGCAAAATTTTCCAAACAAATGGCTGGGAAGCTTGAAGCTGAGTGACATACCTTTTCAAAGTCAGTCGAACATCAGGTATTCGGTAGATAGACGACGGGGTCCGAGATATCAGAAGGCAGTACCCCAAATCAGAAGGCTAATCTGATGTAGGGCTGAATTCCCGCGTTATATTTATACCCTCGTCCTTCCGGTTGACATTGGGGTCCCTCGCATTGATCCAAAATGCCTCAAGCGCTTTTCGCGCACTTGTTTTGGCCTCCCGCGCTACTATCTCCACTCTCACCTCAAAATCTTCCCCGTCATGGCAATTAATTCTCTGGCGACCCAGCGCAGTACTAATTCGCGCCTTTTCCTCCCCATCCAAGTGCTCTTTGATACGCACATGCAGTGGGCGGGTTGTTTCACCGATATATTCCTGGCCACAGCTCTGACATGTGATCTGATAAATAACCCCAGAAGCCCCCATCCACCATTATTCTGATGCCGAGGTTCATAGAGAGTCGAACGTGGGAATAGAAACTCGTTTGCAAAAGATGAAGGAGCGCTTGCTGTGCATCACACATTCCATCAGACGGGGTCGCTTTCGAATATCTGGCCGGATTCTCCGATCGGATTGTGATCCGAGATCCGATCCGGCATTAAAATGGCAATTTTGGATTGATCCGAAATCCAGTCAGATGGAAAAAACACGATATCTAGAAAAGTGGAAGTTGGAGGATCCTGTCAGCAAACTGTCATATTATACGTCAATAAAACTAGTATAATATGACATTATATCACTGCTACTAGCTATCAGATAGCTTTTTTAAATCACCTTGAAAGTATTCGAAATTGATAGGAATCTTCTTCAATATCTTTTCGGTAAAAGCGTTGAGAGGTGGATCCTTGCTTGGACCAGCATCCTGCTGCAAGTTATCCGCAGTTATATAATGGTTATTATACGTCAATGAATCTAGTATAATATGACAGTTTGCTGACAGGATCCTCCAACTTCCACTTTTCTAGATATCGTGTTTTTTCGTCTGACTGGATTTCGGATCAATCCAAAATTGCCATTTTAATGCAGGATTGGATCTCGGATCACAATCCGATCGGAGGATCCGGCCAGATATTCGAAAGCGACCCCGTCTGATGGAATGTGTGATGCACAGCAAGCGCTCCTTCATCTTTTGCAAACGAGTTTCTGTTCCCACGTTCGACTCTCTATGAACCTCGGCATCAGAATAATGGTGGATGGGGGCTTCTGGGGTTATTTATTAGATCACATGTCAGAGCTGTGGCCAGGAATATATCGGTAAAACAACCCGCCCACTGCATGTGCGTATCAAAGAGCACTTGGATGGGAAGGAAAAGGCGCGAATTAGTACTGCGCTTGGTTGCCACAGAATCAATTGCCATGACGGGGAAGATTTTGAGGTGAGAGTGGAGATAGTAGCGCGGGAGGCCAGAACAAGTGCGCGAAAAGCGCTTGAGGCATTTTGGATCAATGCGAGGGACCCCAATGTCAACCGGAAGGACGAGGGTATAAATATAACGCGGGAACTACAGCCCTACATCAGATTAGCCTTCTGATTTGGGGTACTGCCTTCTGATATCTCGGACCCCGTCGTCTATCTACCGAATACCTGATGTTCCACGGACTTTGAAAAGGTATGTCACTCAGCTTCAAGCATCCCAGCCATTTGTTTGGAAAATTTTGTCCTGAATTTCTGTGGGGTGAAAACTACGTTTGGCCGAGTAATTTTACACAGAGATTCGACCTTTTTCAGACTCCGAAGAGGGCGAAACCGCCGAAACGTTAGTCTACAATAGAACCATACCACCTCGTGCCTGCTACAGTCAAACTATCCACCAGTTTCTATTCCAATGCTCATTTTGTACAACGGCTGAATGCAGTCATTCCAAGTGGTCTGTCACCAGCGATGAGTGGATACAGTAATGGGGTTTCCGTGATAACTGAAGTGTGAAGTCCTCCAACTCATTCGAAGTGGGGGGAGTCATGCTCAAGCAACGCTAGACTAATAGCCATGTAGCTGGAAACCTAGTCTGGAGAAATATTTTCTGCACTAGAGTATTCCAAAAGTTTAGACCCCTAACAAAGAAAAATGCAACAGAGTTTTGCCAAGAAGTGTATGCTGGGAATGGGTCCCTCGAAGTTGGTTGACAGAGGTGGCACCTGAGAGACGATGTACCTGAGGTTAGTTGCAATCTTTATGTGGTGACGGCGGGGGTTTGCTACGGGCCCTGAAGACTCAATGGTGCAGTGTCCTTAAAGCTAGACGTATTTGCCATGTACGACTCTCATTGAACCTCGGCATTAGTACAATATTGTTAAAGTTGAATACAGCTTGGCACGAGGTGGTAACCGACTTTATTCGACTGAAGTTTCGGCGGTTTCGCCTTCTTCAGAGTCTGAAAGAGCCAATTCCAATTATAAAAATACACGATCAAACGCCGTAACGGTAAACTCTCTACAGAAAATCGACTCCCAAATTTCCAAGCTGATAAACAGGAGAAAAGTAGACAACGTATCGTACCTAATCAAGTCCTCAAGCGATCATGGATCAGTAGGAGTACGGAGAGGCACCGATGGAACAGAAATTCGGCCCGAATCAGAAAGCAAGTCTGATATAGGGCTGGAGTTCCCGGGTTATATATAGGCCCTCGTCCTTCCGGTTGACCTTAGGATCTCTCGCATGGATCCAGAACGCCTCGAGAGCTTTTCGCGCACTTGTCGTGACCTCCCGCGCCAATATCTCCACTCGCACCTCAAAATCTTCCCCCTGGTGGCAATTATCTCTGTGGGTCCCCAGTGCAGTGTAACTACGCGACCTTCCTTTCCCATCTAAGTGCTCTTTGATACGCGCATGCAGTGGTCGAGCTGTCTCTCGATATATTCCTCACCGCAGCTCTGGCATGTGATGAGATAGATGACACCTGTAGCAGCACAATCACCTTCCCTGCCCTGAGGGCAAATGACGCATGGGGGTATAACGCAGACGCGATCGCACAGGCGATTTCTGACCAGTTGACGTTTCAAATTATTGGATGGGATGTCCACCAAAGCCACTGAGTTTTCTAACCCTGTTCTTCGCAAGCACTTTCTGACGGTGCTGCTCACTTCATCCGAGATGAACGTTATCATGAAAGAAATTTTATCGCTGGGCGGTCTGTTGGGTCCCTTCTTGCGCCCGGCTCTTGGCCTCGTTGGATAAGGTTCATATCCGTTGGGAAGTGCGATTTGGCTTGCGAGTCTTTTAGACTCCTGCCGCTCTTGTTCGTCCGAACACACAATTACTGGAGTGCGGAACATATTCCGGATAACTGCCCTTTTAGTTTGGGTGGAGTGGGCCGATTGCCAGTGGACTAAAATGTTTTTGTTTGAGGGCTTGCGATACCATTTTGTTATTTTTCAATCCCCCAAAAGTTGAACCTGAACATTTAAGAAAGGCAACCAACTATCGCAAGGCTTTTCCCGAGTTAGCTTGATGTGTTCGGACTGGGCGGTCATTAGGTCGAAACAGTGGTTCAGCTCCTATTGCGTCGAGCAAATTATGAAACAGTCGTCAATGTAACGACTATAAAACAAGGGAAGGGTTTCGAGCACAGGTGTTTCAACCATTGCCATGAAGGCGATGGCGAGCGTTGGTGCCAGCCGCTGTCCCATAGCCAGCCCTCGCAATTGGGAAAAATAGCTACCCGCCCACATGAAAACATTACAACTGAGACACTCTTTTAGGAGAACCATAAGACTGCGCAAAGAGAGCCCATACATATTGACGCTGCTTTGGTGCTGGTTTAAAAGCTCGAAAATTGCCTGCATTGCGGAGTCATTGCTAAAATTGGTGTAAAGCGATGTAACATCAAAAGATTCCCATACACAACTGCTGTTTAGTTGTGTGGAGCGCAGGCGGTCAAGGAAAACTTATGTATTGGGCAGGTGAGCTGGAATGAAAGGTAAGAGTTGGCTGAGTACTGAACTGAGAAACCATGCGATTCGGTCCGTGCGACCACCCACGCAGCTGATGATGGGTCAAACTTTGACTGCGGCTGGGTCGACTTCACAAAGGTCCTCCGATGCCCCGAATTTATGAGTTTTGATGAGCAAGTACAAAACGGGACAAGTTGGGGTTTCAATTTTAAGGCGCGTAATTATTGCTTGGGATAGACCAGCCAATTTAGCCTCCGCAACCCATAACCTTTTCAGCCTGCGATATTGGGATCTGAACTCTTTATCCGAGGAGGGGCGATAAATGGACGTATAGGACAGATGGTTTTTGGTTATTGCCACGTCCATATCATGAGGGATCACGACAAACTCCCCACCTTTGTCGCTGACGGATAAACGGATGCTATTGGAGTCTGTAGGTTCGCGCACCTCCTTTAAGCCCGCAAATTGCAAATGGCTTAGATTCTTGGGGATTTTTGACTCTTGAAAACGCCTAAACACCCTGAAAACTTCGTCGGCAAAGAGACGGAAGTTTATATCGACGCCTGTATTGGGTTCCTGCTGTTTGAAATACGTTTGTGGGCAGGGGATGGTAGGAAACGCCCGAGTTTGCGCCGCACTGATTTGCCCACCTTCGATCTTAGCCTTCCAACGGAGGCGATCTTGGAGCTCGTGGAGACCGCAGACGACTTTGCGCATGACATGAGTGGAAATGCTCCGAGACGGAGAAAAGCTAGGACCCAGTGTTAAGGCTGCGAGTGCATTTTCGGAGAGGGAGGCATTGCCCAACACGGTAACTCTAGGAATTTCCGACCTCGGTGCACTACTGACTGTTTGGTGGCTAGGACCTTGAGCCGATACAACACTAGAACGCCCATTCTCCTGGCCATGAGCTGAACACAAAAGGCCATCGAATTTCTTTTGTAGAGATGCCTTGGCCTTAGACCGTATATGATCACAAATAGATTTTGACTCCCCCACTATCCTCCCCCAAAGGCGACCCTCCAAAAACTTTATACAATTCTGTTCTTTCGAACTGCACTTATTCAGCATAATGAACAAATGATCTTTCTTATCGCGTAGAGCGATTCGGAGAAGTTGCAGCTCGATTTTCCGTATCTTTGGATCGGTTGCCGGCCTTCAGCATATGTCACGCAATTTCTTCTTCGCGATAAACTTCGGGACGACGTTGTGGCTCAGGCATCGGGAGATGAAGTGGATTGATTGCCTCGTTGACACGATCTTTTGTCTCAGAGACAATGCTTGTTGGACGAGTCGTTGAAATTCAGCTGGTACATTTCGAAGCAGTTGCCATGTACGACTCTCATTGAACCTCGGCATTAGTACAATATTGTTGAAGTTGAATACAGCTTGGCACGAGGTGGTAACCGACTTTATTCGACTGACGTTTCGGCGGTTTCGCCTTCTTCAGAGTCTGAAAGAGCCAATTCCAATTATAAAAATACACGACCAAACGCCGCAACGGTAAACTCTCTACAGAAAATCGACTCCCAAATTTCCAAACTGATAAACAGGAGAAAAGTAGACAACGTATCGTACCTAATCAAGTCCTTAAGCGATCATGGATCAGTAGGAGTACGGAGGGGCACCGATGGAACAGAAATTCGGCCCGAATCAGAAAGCAAGTCTGATATAGGGCTGGAGTGCCCGGGTTATATATAGGCCCTAGTCCTTCCGGTTGATCTTGGGATCTCTCGCATGGATCCAGAACGCCTGGAGAGCTTTTGGCGCACTTGTCGTGACCTCCCGCGCCAGTATCTCCACTCGCACCTCAAAATCTTCCCCCTGGTGGCAATTATCTCTGTGGGTCCCCAGTGCAGTGTAACTACGCGACATTCCTTTCCCATCTAAGTGCTCTTTGATACGCACATGCAGTGGTCGAGCTGTCTCTCCGATATATTCCTCACCGCAGCTCTGGCATGTGATGAGATAGATGACACCTGTAGCAGCACAATCACCTTCCCTGCCCTGAGGGCAAATGCTAGACGTATTGCTGCAAACCGTACTGAATGGAAGCGTATCGTTCAGGCCGCACGAGCTCCTATGGCACCTAAGTACGTGTATTGGTTGAGAGGTCATCCCGCTCCACCAGACGCCAGCGAACGGTATGAGTGAGAGTAAGTGAGTGAGTGGGTTTCAAACACATTAAAAAACATCGGAGTGAAGCTCTGATAACAATGACAAGCAAAAGACGGGTGATATTTGATAGTACTGGAAAGGATAAAAGAAACGGCAAGGTAAAAATGGAAATAATAATATAAACCACCTCTAAAAGTAAAAATAAAAACGTTTTCAAAGTCATGAATCCTCAAAAACTCTGTGGCAACTGATGTAATTCTTGAATGCATCTGGTGTCTGTCATAGAAAGGTGCAGGACCCCAGTGGGAGTGTGCAGGACGTCATAGAATGTGTGCAGGACCCCAGTGGGAGTGTGCCGGACGTCATAAAAAGTGTGCAGGACCCCAGTGGGAGTGGGCAGGACGTCATAGAAAGTGCGCAGGACTTAAAAAGGGAGTGTGCAGGACGTCGTTAAAAGTGTGCAGGACCCCAGTGGGAGTGTGCAGGATCTCGCAGAAAGTGTGCAGGACATCAGTGGTAGTGTGCAGGACGTCATGGAAAGTGTGCAGGACCCTTGTGGGAGTGTGCAGGACGTCATAGAAAGTGTGCAGGACCCCAGAGGGAGTGTGCAGGACGTCATAGAAAGTGCGCAGGACTCAAGTGGGAGTGTGCAGGACGTCATTAAAGGCAGTGTCCACGATAAAAACCATGTCTGTTTTTTTGGTGGAGATGCACAGCTGCGGGGCCTAGCTCAACCCTAACGTTGAAAAAACTAAGAAAAATGAGCTCGGAACAGTCCCCTACGGGCCCAAAGTTGGACACTCGTCAGCTCGTCACCCCCAGGTGCACTTTCCACGCCCACTGACGTGAATAAATGAATGCTCGAGAATGTGAGATGAGCGATAGTTTCCGAAAAATAGCCCCGTTCTTCCCTTTATTCCCAACTTCTCTCTTTACTCAGGTCAGCTGGCATACATCGGCAGCAAGAGACGGAAGTTACAAGCCTCGGACAACTCGTCCACCATGCTTCCTTAGCTCAACTTTTGAGGGACCATAACTTCGTTCACAGAAGGTCTTGTACGATTTCAAAAACACCACTGGAATCAGCATTGGACCGTCTTCAAGATAGGCGGAAAAGCAGAAAAACGATTCTTATCGTGAACACTGCCTTTAAAAGTGTGCAGGACCCCAGTGGGAGTGTGCAAAAGACGTTATCGAAAGTGTGGAATGTAGAAAAAAAAACTAATTTTAAACAATTTCTTTCCAAGACGTGACCTCTTTGTAGTGGAGAAACAGAGGAAAACATGTTTCTTGAGAAGCGTGCGACGCGTTTCAGGAGAGTCGCAGAACTCTGAAGACATTTCCTCGCCAATCTGAGGCAACAAGGTGAAGCTCTACTTCCGCACCTTCTCTATTCGTCACTCATTACAACCGCTCAGTCAATCCGATTCACTAACTTCCATGAATCAGTTTTATATACGCTGAGAGACTAAGCTTATCAAAATCTGCTTCTCAAAAGACAATCACCCACGTACATTTTTCATTTATTGAGAACAAGGGCATGGCGTCGGTCAACTAGGGAAACATAACCTAAAATGTGAGTGCGTTTGTCCTTATGGTGACAGAGATGGTAATGCGAAAATAATTGCTAGGAAACTTCACAGATCGGAAAAAAGGGCGATGAGTTGCGACATAAGGGAAGGAGGAACGGAAGGGGTAGGAAATTTGATGCCGGTAGCAACCGACGATCTACCGCTAGCTTCTTATGTTTAGAGGATAGATCCCACGTTTTCTTACCCCACGCCCTGCTGTAAATGTCCGGCAGCCTGCTCCCTCAGTCAGCACCGTTTTGACAAACTAATCTGCGTCAAGAATTTGGGTAGAAGAACCCCTCCACTTGAAATACAAAAAAAAGAGAAGACTGAATAATAGAAGTAAACCCTCTTTCCGAAGTACACCTCTATTACTAGTACATTTTGGGAAGGGATGGGGAATAAACATTTTGACAGCAAAACAAGGCTCAGAAGAAGATGATAATATTTATGAGTAGGAAAACAATCCCTCAATCTAACTTGGTGGTTGTTGATCGCGAATTTCATGGTTTTGTTGTGAAAATGTCCACTGTATTTCCACTATGGGATTTTCGAAAAATGAGGCTCAAAAATAAAAGTACACCTGTATTAGAAGTACATCCAAAAATTAGATCTGAAAAATAGAAGTACATGTGTCGCGGGCGCACTAGGGCCGCGTCCATCGACAAGTTGGAGCTCAGCCAAAGTGGTCAGGCCATGGCCACGACCGAGCCCCGCATCGGCGGTGTTCACGTCCCCGGTGACGTCTGACCTCGGGATTCGCTGCGTGAGGCGTCCCACACGCAGCTTCTCCGTCTACGGTCGTCGCGTTCAGCCGCCCTAGTGGGCTGACCAGAGTAGCGAACCTAACCCAAGCAGGGGTCGCCTCGGGGTACACTCTTGGCAACCTCCGCATCCTAACACGGCCTACATGCCAGCGGTGGCATGAATAATTAACAAGGGTCAAACTGGCACGGCCTGCGGTAAGCGGGAACCGCTGTGCACAAACACAAATAATAAGAAAAATAAAAACACTAGAAAATAAGGGTATACTGTTTTATCCTAATAACATTGAAATCATACGGTACCTGGGACCCTTCCAAATCCTTAGGGGGCGCGTCCCGGATCTCCAGGTAGTTGGCGAATATAAGCGGGTGAATACTAGTGAAGAGAATATTGGAGCCTCGTGCGGTAGTTCTGCCTTCCCTCAACCCTCCTTCAGTAGAAGGCTTAGGTGTGGTCTCGTGCCTGACACCCAGCTGCGGTGCTGGGTCGGATTCCTCAACAGCAGCTAGCGGGTACTGCTGGAGGCGACCAGTTTCCTCGCTGCCACACTATGCGGATAAAACGGGTATTAAACCCGTGGAAGTCTGGCCCTGGCGCTCGCCACCGCGGTGTGGCATTAGGAGCACCAGGTGCGGGGGAAACTGTCCACACCAGGGTAGACAGGAGTCTCAAGGGCTGGTGGTGCATGAGCTCCAGCGCTCAAGCCAACGCTGGATGAGCATGACTCATGCCAGCGGAGGCCGAGCGCGGTCGCTGCATGCGCCGCGCCGGTGGAGACTGCTGAGGGGGCAGAGGCGAGGGGGGGGGGCGGGGCCGCCAGGCGCGGCTGGCAACGAGCCGACGCAGGGCGCCGATTAGCAGCCGGCCACAAACCCGCCTGACTAGAGCGCGAGGCCCGGCAAAACGGTGCCCCTCACGAGGAACTAGTCGCAATCCGCGACACTCCCGACCACGAAGAAGGAAGTGACGCGAAAACGATGCCCTCATGGGAGGCGGAGGGCCGTTGGACCCGATTTAAGCCCTAAGTTGAAAAATGGGGGGTGAAAAGGGGTTTGGTGCCTGGAGAACCCGAAACTTAACCCCTTACAGCGAAAATGTACCCCTACCTACAGAAGGATCCCCTCACTCACGTCGGCAGGCACGCCGGCACCAAACGGTGCATACAAAAATGTGCATACATAAAATGAACGTGAGTGACCAGGGACTGTCGCACACGCCCGACGAGCGGGAAGGGGAGGAAAACAAGCGACAGTCCCACGGATAACCAGGACAAAAGATAAATGGAGGCTACATACGAAAAAAGAAAACAAAAACAAAAGAGGGAAAGGAAAAAAATCCTACTACCTACCCGAAACTACTCTCAAGAAACACAAAACTCGAGCACCTTAAGGGTGCCCGGAAAAACACAAAAATTTTCTAAAAACTAACATGTCAAAGGTTAAATTGTTGTTTATTACAGGGTGAACCTGCGTAATGCATCGTAAACGATAAAAATAAAAACGCGTAGAGATCGTAAAAGATAAAAACACATAGAGACAAGTGTAACGACAATATAAAAAATCTAGACTACGTAGGTGTACAGAGTGATGATCAGATGAAATATGATACCAATATAAGATCATTCATCCCCCGCCATCAAGTACTGTTCCATTATACGCTTAAAGGAGCACAGGTCAGTCGGTACATTGTCTGTTTTAAGTATTTTTTCCAATTCACTGCCAGCTCTGTTAACAAAGAAATGGTGCCTGACACTCTTCCTAGCCACGTTGCGGACTAATTTAAATTTACTACCTCTGGTGTTAGATGCCCTCATTTTGAGAAAAGTGTTTGGCCTCAAGCCACTATGTCCATACAAACTCTTATACATCATTAAAAGATCAAATCTTTTTCTCCTGCACGCGAGCGCTTCCAATTTGAATCTTGCGTTCCTAGCCCTACTGCATGGTATATTTGCATAGTTAAATCCCAAGAATCTTATCATCAACTTGCGTGTGAAACTGTTCTGAACCTTCTCCAACGCTTTTATAGTAGCGACTTTATGAGGGCTTGATATCACAGTTCCATACTCGAGAAGGGGCCTAATATAGATTTTGTAGGCATTTAAAAGCACCTTCTCATTTTGAGTAGAGAGTGCCCTGAATAGACAGTACATAACCTTATTCGCTTTGGACACAGTCTTTGCACAGTGAGCATCGAAGGTGAGATCCTTGCGAACCAGGAAGCCAAGATCCGTTATTTCCTCAACAATTTGAAGCTGCAGATCTTCTGCGGTATATATAGCTTCTGAACTGCTCTTACCAATGTGGAAAACTTTCGTTTTTTTCCTTAGACAGTAACATTTTCCACTCCTTGGACCACTTTATCACTTCATTAAAAGCCTCTTGCAAGCTTTCTCTATCGGCTATCGACTGAATTGGGGAAAATATTTTGAAGTCCCCGGCAAAAGCGGAGCATTTCACCTTACCTAAGGATACTATTCGCGGGAGTTCATATGTGAAAATGTTAAACAAGGTTGGAGATAAAACCCCTTCCTGCGGTGCGCCACTGCAAACAGGCCTTGAATCAGAAAAGGTGGAGTTTACGCGGACTACAAATGATCTATTACTCAAAAAAGCTCTGATCCATGCAACTATCCTAAGGTGAATACCGACACGTGTGAGTTTAGACATGAGTTTTGAATGCGAAACTCTATCGAAAGCTCTTGAGAAATCTACGTAGATAACATCAACTTCTTTACCCTCATCAACGTAAGAAGTCCATTCATTAAGCGACTGCAACATAGCCGTCACGGTAGACTTTTGCTTTTGAAAACCATGTTGATCATCCGAAATGATGGAGTGATCCTCCAAATGTTTGCACACTCTTACCTTGAGAATTTTCTCAAACAATCTACCAAAAATTGAAGTGATGCTGATTGGTCGAAATTTCTCAGGATTAGTGAATGGTGGTTTCTTAGGTACAGGCATTACTAAAGCAATTCGCCACCTATCCGGGACCTCTGCACGCATGAAAGACAAGTTGAAAATATGTGTTAACGGACCTACAATAATGGGCGCTACCTGCTTGATGAATCTCAAGGGGACATGATCAGGTGTATCAGAGAAAGAGTTGGGCCATTTCATAAGAAGTTCATGAACTTTTCCTGGATGAAACCAGACCGAGTCAGCCATGCATGCGAATTCTTGCATATCTACGATAGTATCATCAGAATCATCATCCCTGCAAAAAGCTTTTTCAAAAGCAGTTGCCAAAATCTCAGACCTCTCTTTATCGTCAGTTATCATAGACCCTTCACATTCAATCGGTCCTAACTGTGGTCTATCTTTCAGCCTCGATATCAGGAGTCTGTAAAAGGTGTTTTTATTCCCAGATTCAATTACCCTCTTTTCCACATTCTTTTTATACTTTTTCAATTGTTTCTCAAACTTTAAACAAGTTTCTCGATATGTATCCCAATCACTAGCCGCATCGGTATTTTTCGCCTTATCCCATGTCTGCGATTTTCTTGAAGCAAGACGTTTGAGATGTTCCGGGAGATGACCCTCATCCTTAGAAACTTCCTTGAGAGGCACAAAGAGATAAATAGAGTGCTGCAAAATATTGATGAAGAGCTCATATTTAGTGTTAACTGAATCTACGGCATTAAAAATACCGTACCAATCTACGTTGTTTAAATACTCGAAAATGGCGCCGAAATTTGCGCTCTTGAAATCTCGTCTTAGTCCCTTACTATCGTTTCTAGTACTCAGGTAAAACTAGTTGTTGAGAATTGGACGAACAGTTGTCGAGAATCGGTTGAGAATCGAGTAGTTGTTCAAGAAAGGGGTAGAAGCTGTCTAGAATTTCGGAGTTCGCACTATTTGTCGAGAACTGCGGCCGATTTGTCTAGTGTTTGGGAGGAAGTTGCCGAGAATGTGGGGGAACGAGTGCTTGACGAGAATTCAGGCAGATTTCGGAACAACTCCACTCGAACTTGAGAATATGTCTCCAATATGTTAAGAATTTCCCAAGAATTCAGGACGGTAAGACCAGATGCAACTCTGAAAGTCCAAACTTTGCCCAATGTTCGCATATTGTCTGTAGTATACTATTATTGTCTATTCAGCATTGTACAGTACTCTATACTCTATCCGAATATTCGGAAAAGCTCGGATAAGTACAGAAGATTATTCAAAAAACAGTTCGAATATATCTATGAAATATTCGATCATCTATATGTATTCGGATAAAAAATTGGGAGACGAATGGAGAAGTCCATTACAAATTGCTATTTCGTAATTCGTTTTCTGAAAACTGCTGCACAGGAAAATGGTCAAAAATGTGAAAAAAATGGTTCGTCTATGTTTCTGTGGTTCGCAGATGGGCACCGATTTCAACATCATTAGAATAAAAAACTTCTTTTTCTCATGAAAAAAATGGTGCTACTCACAAAGAGTATCAATCAGATTCAAAAAAAGTTGATCACCATTTACTGTGGATAGATACGCGAATTTTAATGTTTTCTAACTTTGAAATATCACCTATTCCAGAAAATGGGATTTTCAAGTTACAAAATTCTAAAGACTTCAGCGCTCCCAAGTACTGAACTTTTTTCGATGATCTGTAGTTTGAACAATCGTGTTTTGAATATTATGTACGAAGTTGCTCTGTAAATTTCAAAATAAAATTGGAAATTGAGATCATTCATACGAATAAATCCGAATAAATCTCAAAACCTGAACCTTGCGATAATCGCGAAGCATTGTCTGTAGTATACTATTATTGTCTATTCAGCATTGTACAGTACTCTATACAAGATGGGTTGCTTAATAATTGCCTGGATAGGTGTGTTTGATCCTCTAAGAAGGCCCTGTTGATAGCGCACTGGTGCTGGACAAGACCAATAGCGGCCCATGTTGAACGATTTTGTAGACCCACAGCCAATACGATGCACTTTTCGCCCCTGTCGGATGTCGACGAAATGAGTGAATTTCGGGATTCTGCTTGCAAAATGGTGCAGAATTATCTCTTTGGGCTTCACGAACCGTTGTAATCAATGGTTGGGCATGAGCCAGAATGTTTGGTAAAGTGTGCCCGAATGAGAATGGCGGCCCACGCGGCCGGCGTGCTTGGCAGGCGGCCGTCGCATGTGCCGCTCTCGGACGAGTGTTGGATTCCAACGACGGTCATCCCCTTTCCCCCCGTCTGCAGAGCTGATTGATCGGCGCAGCGCTTGCTGCCAGCCGGTGCCGGCCCCGTTCGTAGTCGACGGCGGTGGGGACGTTTTGCATGCTAGTCCAAGAGCGGCGAACGCGACGGCCGCCTGCCAAGCACGCCGGCCGCATGGGCCGCCATTCTCATTCGGACCCACCTTAAGTACATGCAGTTGTACATGTGTATGGCTGTATGTTAACCCGTCTAGAATCTGGCAAGAAGTTGTCGGGAATCAATTGAGAACTTGACGAAAATTGGGCGAAAAGTTGTCCAGAATTCTCAGAGTTTGCGAAAGTCGTCCTGCATTCGTACGCCTGCAGGACAACTTTTCGTCTGATTCTCGAGAACTAGTTTTACCTGAGTAGGGGTGAGGTTTAGTTCAAAATGAATCGTCGCGTGATCACTGGTCCCTACTGGTTCACAGACGGTTGTGCTGTATACAAGATCAGCGTCAGAAGTCAGTAATAAGTCCAAAATATTGCTTCAATGTGTTTCAGTTGAAACGAGTTGAGAGAAATTGAAGTCGTGGCACAAACCTAGGAGGCTCAGATGAGTCACTCCAAGAGAACTACCATTATGAGGTTGCGTCCAACATATGTTTGGGAGATTGAAATCACCTGTAATAATACACGGGTGGTCACAAACAGCAAGATCACTTAGCGTTTTAATCAGTTGTTGGAAGGCCGCTGCCGTGCAGGAAGGGGTTCTATATACCAAGACCATTCGAATATTCAGTTGACCAGAGCTAATTTCTGAACAAATAATAAATATATATGTTAAATATATATGTACATTCTCTGGCCGTACCGCGTTTTCAGAATACCAGTCCATAGATCGTCATCGTCGTCGTCGGTCTATGAAGAGTCGTCTATTGATCGTTGTCGCGCCGTCTAGGGCTGGTTCCTCAGCATTCGATTGACCATCGCATCTCACGATCCATCGCATCTCCCGTCAGTCGAATGCCGTGCGGTAGGTATGAGAGAAGAACGAATTAGTATTTCTACTATGCGACTGTATCGGTAGATCAAAATCCAATCGATACGGCTAATTAGAACACTCGATGGTTACCACTTCTCGGGCGGGTGAGAAGTGGTGTGTTCTATGCGAAAAGGTAGCGTATGTCGTCAGGGTCTAGTGCTGACCGAGGCGGTCAGCTCCTCTGCGACTGCGTCTCGAACCTCTGCGTGCGAACGATCCTCTGCGTTCGGGTCGGCCTCGCTCTTCTGAAAAGTCTCGGCTCCTCGATCGGGATCGTTGTCTCGCAGGCTGGTTCGGTGGCGGAATCGGAGACAGGTGTGGTTGCTGCGGCTGCCTCGTACGGTTACTTGCGTCTGCTAGGTCCTCAAAGAACTTAGCGGCGGTCATATCGATGTCCGAATTGATGAATCCGTTCTGCGGACACAGGTCCTGATGATGGCCTTTCCGTCTGCAGGACAGACACGCGTCTACCCGTCTGCACGGTGGTGCATGACTTTTCAGGCACACAATGCAGAGGCCGCCCTCTGCGATGAGGTTGGCGCGAATGGACAGGCGGTTGTAGTTCGGACATTCAGCGGAATAGTGTCCTCTTTCAGAACAAAAGAGACACGGCGGTTGGCTAGGGCCTGGGATGCTCCGCGATGGTTCATCCCGGCTCTCTTGATGCAGATTAGAGCGTACCCGAACAGCAATCGGTTGGCCGGAATAGCGTGGTACGTCCTCGGGCGTGCGTTTCCGCGACGCTTCGGACATATTGGACGCATGTTCAGCCTCGCGGCTTCGGGACGAAGAAGCGCGCGATTCCTGCGATGGAATCGACGCTCGCGAATAACCTTGCGATTCATTCGAGCTCGACGGACCGGTGTGAGAGCGGTTCTCAGTGGCACGCGATGTGCTCGGTCGGTCCTGGTCGCGCTGCGATGAGGCGGTATTGTGTCGTGAGCGTGTAAATTCCTGCTCACGACGGCGAATTCGTGGCTCCACTCGCTGACTGTAGAACTCGTCCAGGAAGTTCTGGGGTTCTGTGCGAGTGGGCCTGCGGAATTGAGTATTGCGCCATTCATTTAGAGTTGAGAGGAAGGAGGCTCGTGAGTCTCCGATTTCACCGAGTTGCGGCTGTGGCAGAATCTCTTCGTAAAATCGGGACTCGCGTTCTCCCCTGAACTCTGTGATGCTGCGAATCTCGTGCACTCGTAGTGCGCGAATATAAGGAAGAGAACTCGTGAGGAACGGCGTTATTGCGGATGCTCGATTGAGCGTGGCGTGTACGTTTCGTACTGTGAGGCGCTGACGTGCTAGCGCAGCTTGGTAGCTGGCGAGACGTTCAGGGCTATACAGCGATATCGGAATCATCTCCTCTTGCAAGATCTGTTGGTGTGTTCGGATAGCTTCCGAAGTCTGCTCCGGATCTTGCGCCCACGCGGATGTGACCGTGAAGCTTAGGTCACCTGGGTCCGCGTTAGCGAGGTGACATGCGAGTTCTCGAATACGTTCGGCGGCGGTGTCGATCGTATTGTGCAGGAGCAAGAGCGAATTGAGGATATTGATGATTGACATGCGATCATCCTTGTTCAACCCAGGAGTATCCTCATGCGGTAGCGTATGATCATAGTCAATTTGCGGGAAATTTACTATGTAAGACATGACCCTGTAGAGCTGGATGGCGGTCAGCTTTTCGACGTTATGCAGGCGAATTATTTGAAGCGACCGGCGGGAGTGGCATAATGTCCGGCGGTGCTGCGTTGCGGGGCAACACTGGACAATTATCGGGTGTGACCCTGTGCGGTTGGGTCACACTGGCATCCCCGAAGGTGTAAGCGTATTCGTCAGCTATGCGCTCACGAGTCTCGCAATGAGCTCGGCGCATAGCACGTGCGATATTACACAGTAGCTCCTTGTACTGTTCGTACGACTGTGCATGCGGATCGAAGCGTATTTCGAGCGGTTGGCCGTGATCGTCTAGCGATCTCGATCTCTGGTCCAGAGGTGCATCTTGCTGATGCTGAGCAGGCACTTGGGCTGCTACAGCTTCACGGATGTTCGTGGGGGCCGAGCGGTTGGTCTGCGAACATGCACTTGTACCAGGCTGCGGCGGTGCAGCATGCGTATCAGCGGTGTCCATAGGCTCTGGCTTGGTCTCAAATAGCCTATGGTCCTCCTGTGCGTTTAGTGGCGATTGGTTTCTCGTCTGAGGTTGGGGCGAGCCGCTGGGTGTATAATGGAACACCGCATGCTCGTCGTAGTCGGCACAGAACCGAGCGTCGGGAGCGTTTGGGTCCACTAGTCCGGCACGCACCAACTCTGTACGAAAAAGCGTTTGACTTGTACTGAAGCGAATGTTGTGCGTTGGTTGGTTCGGTTTCTCCCGAATCCTGAGCGGGTGGTCGCTCATATCGAGACCGATCAGAGGGTGAATCGATCACGAGGTGGGATTCCACGAATTCGGAATGGTCTTCGTGGTGTTCGTCCCCAGATTGCTCCTGTGAGATTAGGTTGTGAGCAAACATTGGGAACGGGTCCGGCGAAGTGGCCGAATCGACCAACGCTGATGTGGTATTCGACTGCGATGTCGATACGATATCTGCCGACTGCGAAGTCTGCAGTGCGTATGTCGACGGCGATGTCGACTGATTCGACTGCGATGTCGAATCACGGGCTGTGGATGACCCGGAGGTCGTCGACTGCTCCGACTGCGGTGTCGGAGCCTTGCCCAAGCTGCTATTTCTTCGGTTTGATCTGCGGCCCATTTGGTTGAGTGTTAAAAAATGGGTTAAAAAAGGAGTGGTTGGGTGCAGATCAAATTCGAAGAAAAAACAAAATAGACAAAAAACCAAAATTACACACAAAGAATTACCGGTAGATCACGCGAGAAGAACGAATGAAAACCGGAATGCGGAAAAATACACGTGTGGAAAGGCGGATAAAAAGCGAATAAAGAGCGAAAGAACTACAAAAAAAACGACAAAAAAACACACAAAAACAACAAAAACAAAAAAACTAATCACAGCTAACAAAACAAACAACAATAGCTAAACGAGAAAAGAACTGAAAAACTATACACGAATAATGAAAGAGCGGAATAGAAGCGATTAACTTACGTGCGGCGTCCTCTGGCGGATCGATATGACGAATTGAACGAATAGGTCGATCGTCGCCACGTGGGTAGGCGTGGCTTGGTCCCGCGTGGAAGGATGGTATAGGCCGCTGTATACGGTAGCGATGTCGAAATCCATCGAGACACGATCTGAAAAGGGCATTTGGACACGGAATGGGGAAACTTACCGAGGAAAGGGTAGCTGAAAAAGGGGGAATGATTAGAAAAAGTGAGAAAATTAGAAAATAGACAAAAACTACTAAAATTTCTAGTTTTAAACGGTTTCCAATGCGCTTTTCAGTGCGAAGTGGAACGTTTGGCTTCCTTTGCGGTTTTTTGCGTATAGTACGAGTAGAATTTCTGCTCGTGGTGTGCTCCGAGGTGGAGTCCATGGCTGCAGAATCTGCAGCAGACGAATGAGAAGCGATTTTGAGCGGATTAAGGTGTTTCACGGATCGTTCCAACATGGAAGTCGATCCGATCTTCACCTGTACGGGGCGGATCTGACCGTCTGGCGACTTATTAAGTCGCGTAATGAGTCCAAGAGGCCAAGTGGCTCTGGGGACGTTCTCCTTTTTAAGGATCACTACGTCTCCAACTCGAGGGCTCTGACGGGATCCAGCTGCGGATGTGGGGCACTTCCGGTTTCTGCTGGCCAAGGACTGAATATAGTCCTGCCGCCAGATGTTCCAGAAGTGATCGACACTGCGAATAAGAGCGGAATGCTGATCTAGAAGTTGTTTACGCGATTCTGAATCGCTGACTTCACCAGCTGCGAAATGGGTATGATGGGGACTATTAGCGGGTAATAGTGGTCCAAACGAAAATTGCGGTGTAATGAGGCCAATGGGGCGAAGACCGTAGATCAGATACGGCGTTTCCGTATGTACTGTGTGAGGGGCCCACTGACGCCAGTACACGAATTGTGAGATTGAAGCGAGTATATGGAATGAATCCAATAGAGAGCGATATGCGAATCGGAAAATATGCGGATATTAGAAATTGCGATATTCAATTCCTTTAGAAGGAAATGTGCGAGTCTGATAGCGACGTCGCAAGCCATGAGCTAAAGACGAGGGATGGTGACCTTCTCATCTGGCGCTGCTCTGGTTTTTGACATCAACAGATACGACTGCGGTGTCGTGTCTGGGCGTCTGCATAGTATATATGAGACTGCGGAATACCTGCGTTTTGACGCATCTGCGAATAATAAGAGATCGTACTCAGCATCCGGATCGTCAGCACGGGTATAGCGGGGTAACATGATGGTGTGCTCGTTGTATCCGTCGATACCTTGCACGATCTCCTCCCATTGGAGCGTATGGCGATGAGCGAATCGGGTGTCCCAGTCGTATTTGTCTCGCCAAAGATCTTATATAAAGAGCTTGGTTTTGACAAACAGAGCGGATACTAACCCTAGCGGATCAAACTGAGCGGCTAATGCCTTCAAAGCTGTGCGTTTGGAGGTGACCGTATAACGGGCCAAGTCAATGGAAACGTGATACGTATCCATGCGTGGCATAGACTGAATACCGAGTAGTTTGACGGTATTCGGAGGTAACGTCATGCGGTCTTCCTTCCGAACGTCATATAAGACGCGTTCGTTATTACACATGAACTGGCGGAGGTTACTGTGCATGCGTTTAAAGGTCTCCTTGCATTCCTTCTGTTTCCTAATGCACTCGTCGATCGTCTTAGCGCCGAAGAATACATTATTAACATAGGTGTTTGCAAGGATTTCCTCGCGAATGGTCTTGCAATTATCTCTTTCGAGTGCGTATTTGATGGACATATTCAGCAGAAACGGTGAAATGTTAATGCCGAATACGATCCCAGTAAAGCGAAATATACGAAGATTACCCATGGTTGGCGGACGGGAAGTCCTTCAACCATATGAATCTCGTAGCGTCTCGTTGGTCGAGTTGCAAGCGAATCTGGTGAAACGCTTTCTCGACGTCTGCGATAAGTAAATACTTAGCGATTCGTGTACGGACGAGTGCTCCAGCAAGGTCTGGAAGCAGCGTCGGTCATTGATGTATGCAGTCATTAAGGCTTAATTGGTCCTTATGATGGCTGCTGGCATCAAAGACTAGACGTACGGCGGTTGTTGAACTCTCTTTAAGGACCGCTTGGTGAGGCATATAATATACCTGCGGGCCGTTGAAAGAGAATTCGTCGACTCCTTCAATGATTTGCAAGCGAAGCTGTTCTTCGAAGGTGTCACAGTACGCTTTCCAGAGCTGTGGTTTGCCCTGAAGTGAGTGATACTGATGTTCAAGCCTTCTCCAAGCAAGCTGCTTGTTATCAGATTGAAGGATGCGATCTTGTCTCCAAGGAAACTTCACGTATATGACACCGTCAATGACTTGAACGGTCTCGTCAAAGCGTTTGATGACTTGTTGATTGATCTGTTGATCGTCATCGAGCGGATTATCGTGAATGCCTAGGGATTCTAAATCCCAAAGCCTACGAACGTCCCAGTTGGGATCGTCCGTTTCTGTGCATACAGCTGTGTGAAGCGGTTCACTCAAGCTGGCACAGGCGGATATGCGATTCTTCAGTCCAGAGATAACTGGACCGAGGCGTGTTTCTGTCAGCACTAATCCTGATGGCAATTCACGTGTGGCGGATGGATTAACGATTTTCCAGTAGAGATCAATGCCGATGAGATTGTTGATGTCGACATATTCTCCGACTTTAGCTCTCTCTGTACTAGTCGAACGTGAATGGCGCAGATCATCAATGGAAAAGTGTGATAGATGCGATTTAGTGTGAACGGAGGTAAGGATTTTACGTGTATACGGACGTTCAGATGCATAGGTGCATCTTTCTGATCCAGTACAGTAACCGTCACAAGCGAAGATACTTCGGTGGTCTGATGTCCTCCAAAATTATGCGTGGTATATGCTCTAGGATCGCGGAATGGTAATCCTAGGGCACGAGCGGTATCTTCTCGTATGAAACTATTCTGGGCGCCTCTGTCAAGCAATACCACGAGAAGTGCGAATCGATCAGAAGTTCAATTTTCAGCACGGACCATTAGGACCATCAGACGAGGTTCCGAATCGGAATCTGTAGCATAGTTAGTGACCGATTGCGTGGCAGTACGCGTTTGGTCGCTATGCTCGTCCTTTTCAGCGTCTTCTGGCGTCACGATCGACGTGTTGTTGTCGAGATGGCGAGTTTCGACAGCGTTCTGTTGCGTGTTGCGCCGCGTGTTGAACTCTACGCGGTTAGAATTTCGACGCGGTGAGCGACTACTGCGATAACTGTCGCCCTAATCAGATGAGCGACGATATGGAGTGTGATCACGATGTCCAGTGGAGGAGCGAGACTGCCTTAGTGAATCTCGTCCTCGACTAAACGATCTACTGCGATTACGACTGTCTCCACGTCCACAGAGGGAAATATGATGCCTGGCTCCGCAACTAATGCAGGAGTTAGCCTGGCATTCCTCTTTATTATGGCCGGTGGAGAAGCACAATCGGCACAGTTGATCTTCGCGAACAATAGCCCATCGATCTCTCCGCGATGTCACTCTGTGGCAACTCCTCGACTCGTGTCCTTGCACTTTGCACAGGCTACAGCGAGAAGAAGAGGAGACAGAGGAAGAGCGGCGAGAACGATGAGGCGACTGGCTACGATTGCGATCGTGTGTACTCCTATCGCAAGCGGATGGACTTCTCGATTGGAATCGGGAAGGTGAGCGACAATTTCTTCTCTGGACTGGCGGTGTCCTAGAAGAAGAATGCGGATGAGTGCGAGTTGACAAAATCTGACGAGATTGTCGCGTTTCCATAGTGTCGGATATGGTTTCTAAGGCGCGAATGACCTGATCGATACCTTCCAACAACTGTGGAATGTGCCATGGAATTGTCGAATCGTTTTCGGCAAATCCTACTTGTTCCATGGTCTTCTGCGGAAACTTCTGGCGAATAATACGCCTTACGGTGATATTGTTATCATGCTCGTCGTAGCGTTTGAGTTGCATCCAAACGGAACGGACATGAGCAAGCGTAATGCGTTGCGAAAGCGCAAATGAGTTGGCTGACTCCATGTTCTGGAGCTTGCAGCTCAACTGCGTGCGAATAAATTGCGGAGGATAATACGTACTACACAAAGCTTCCACAGCCAGCTGATAGTTAGCGGCTGTGATGGCGTATCCTGTAACCATCGACAAAGCATCTCCCTTCAAACAACTTCTGAGGTGATGACATTTGACAACCGGATTTAAGGTGCAGCTCGAATGAACTGCGGTGTCAAAGACATCCCAGAATGTTGGAAAAAGTTCGATGTCTTCGGCGAAAGTATGCGATTCTACGCGTGGTAGATGTATTTGCGGAAGTTCTATAGCTTTATAGTCAGCCTTTCGCTGCGACGTAGCTGCAGCGATTGGCGACAGAGAACTATAACCATACTGCACTGCGGTGCGGGTGCAGTATGGATTGCTTGCGATGGCTAAGCATTGCGATAGTCATGCGGTTGATTGTCGTAGCGAATAAATCCGTCCTGCTGAGCGGGTGCAGGAGGAATGCAACGTGGCGATGGTTGCTGAGCAAAATAGTCGAGCGGTTGACTATTATTAGGCGGAATAAAATTGCGAATATCCGATTGCTCGAAAGCTATCGGTGCGGTATTTATCGTTAGTGGTAACGATGTTGCGATATTCATGGTCGGGGGAAACGACGCTGCGATTTGTGTCGGCTGGATAGCTGACGCGAATGGAGGTGGAAGGTTACCAGCCACGAAGTGGTTGGTGATTGCGGATGAAGGCGAATTGTTCGACTGCAGAGCAGTTGAACAGCGAATTGAAGCTGCATTCAAGTCCTTCTGGATACGAGAGGCAGGTGGTGCCGAAGCATCAGCCTCACCGGTCACAGCCGAGACTAAGTCCCCAACATCGGTTTCCCGATGAGTGGGAACATCGCTCGATGGATGGTGATGTTGGCTGCTGCTCAACATCCCCTGCATTCCCGTCTCTATGGACGGCGAATGCATGGCTCCATGCGAGCCGTTGCGATCCAACGAGAGACCGTTGGATCCCTCTCCATTGTCCTTAGAGTAGCCAGTAGTAGTCAGAATATCGTTGACGTCCATCGTCGAAACACACCAGATGTGTCGAATGGCTTGGCTGGCCGATGGAGGGGGCGGAGCGATTTGTAAGCGAAGTTAAAGGCAGTGTTCACGATAAGAATCGTTTTTCTGCTTTTCCGCCTATCTTGAAGACGGTCCCATGCTGATTCCATTGATGTTTTTGGAATCGTACAAGACCTTCTGGGAACGGAGTTATGGTCCCTCAAAAATTGAGCTAGGGAAGCATGGTGGACGAGTTGTCCGAGGCTTGTAACTTCCGTCTTTTGCAGCCGATGTATGCGAGCTGACCTGAGTAAAGAGTGGGAATAAAGGGAAGAACGGGGCTATTGATCGGAAACCATCGCTCATCTCACAATCTCGAGCATTCATTTGTTCACGTCGGTGGGCGTGGAAAGTGCATCTGGGTGTGACGAGCTGACGGGTGTCCAACTTTGGGGCCGTAGGGGACCGTTCCAAGCTCATTTTTCTTAGTTTTTCCAACGTCAGGGTCACGCTAGGCCCCGCAGCTGTCGATCTCCATCAAAAAATTAAACATGGTTTTTATCGTGGACACTGCCTGTAAGGCGAACACTCACAGAATTCAAATCATTGACGTAAACACGAAAGTGCAAGTCGGCGGCGCTTTGAAGTCATCGATCGCGCGTGGGAACGGCGGCCATTCGGCCGGCTCGAGAACTTACAGTGATATTGATCGAGCCAATGGAATGGAGGCGATTGGGAGCGGAAATTGGAAAGTCCCTCGAAGAATCGGGGGAACAACCAATAATTGCGAATAGAAAATAGCGACTCAGGCAATCGCGGGGGTCGGTGGTCGCTTATAACGCCCCTTTCGCAATCAAATTGTTCGAGACTGGCTGATCGGCGGAGGTTTCGGCATGACTCATAACAGCCGAAGTTTTCGTGGTAATGTCTCATATGTGGCGGAGTTTTCGGGTCAACGTGTTACAGTGTCCGCACTGTTTTTCTCTAACACTCTCTCGTGTAGAGCGTGGAAATGGCAGCTCACAATGTATACGATGCACTGGGATGTGAGGTGTTTCTGCTTGTCATGGCTGACAGTAGGCGGGATAGCGACGCTCTGGCGGGCGTCGGTGGCAGATTGAATCGCCAATTCTGCCTCTCAACCTGCAGCCGGCTCCCGCGATTGTAGGAGTGGTAGGTGGTGGTCGGTGGGAGGCGATCAGGCAAAATATTTGGTGTAAACATATGGGTGTGACGTCACACTGAGTGGTCGGTGGGAGGTGAATAAGCAGCGTTTTCGGTGTGAAAGGGTCAACTGTGACGTAATGTAGGGTCGGTGGGAGGTTGACACGCGGAGTTTTCGGCATGAATGGGGGAGGATTCGGGCCTCGCCCACCTCTTTTTTCGTTTCGAGCGGCAGCACGCTACCTGTTCAACTTTTCTCAACCGGCCACCGACCCCCGCGAGTGTGTGAAGAATATAGCTGGTCCCTCACGGAAATAAGGGACCAGGTGCGAATTTAGCACAATAGGTGCTAATTAGCGGAATAATTACAGGACCTGAATGGGTGGTCCTCAGAGAAGGGAAAAAAAGCGATTAGGGGGCGGAAATATGCGATTAAGAGAGCGAATTTCAGCGAATAAAATGCGAATTTTTTCGAATGAAAAATGCGATTAAAATAGGCGAAAATGACGTAAATAGAGGCTAAATTAGCGGAAATGGAGCGAATTTCCGGGATTTCTCGCAGGAGCGAGAAATCGAGCGAAAATGCGATTATGAAGCGGAAATAGAGCGAATGAAAAGCAAATAAGGAACAAATTTCCAGTGGTCCCTCAAGCGGGTGAGGGACCATTTTTAAAATGGTGACAAAATAAGCAAATGGGTGGTCTCTCGAGCGAGTGACCACATGGATGAGGATGTTACAGAGCGGATATGAGGTTTCTCGGCGGTAGAGAAACCTAGCGGAAATTGCGTTTTAGGGCGGATATAGGCGATTTTTTAGCGGTTTTATGTATATTAGGATAAATTTAGGGGGTTTTAAGGGCCAAAGAAGAAAAAGAAAGGATGGAGGAGGATAGCGGGCAGGAAAGGAAGAGAAAGAAAGGGACGGGGTTAGCTAACCCAAGGGTTACCTAGTGGGTAACCCAAATGGGTAAAAACTAACCCAAGGGGTAAAAGATAGAGGAGATTAAGGGGGGTGAACCCGTCGTATGGTTGGTATTAGGGGGGTGTTTTTTAGCCCAAAAAGCGGGTATAAAGGGCTAAAAATGGGGAAAATTTTAAAAATTTAGGGTAAAACAAAGGGGAAAGGTGCCTAACCCAGGGTTTAGGATAAACTAAGACTGGGTTCATGTTTGTAAACGCGGTTTTACCCGCATCTACTTCGCGGCACGTGCCTTAATGGGCAAGTAGGGGAAAAGTGGGCCTGTTGGATGCAGTTACCTGAGGGGGGATTGGGGAATAAGATTGCGTACCCGTAGTTTTGGTTGTCCCAGGTCGCTTACACCAAGATGAGGATTGGAACCATACTTCGACGTACCCGGACCAGGAGACGGCTTCCTACGGACTGCAAGCGCGTCGCGACCACTACTTGCCTTCAGAGGACCCCAAGCCTCTGAACCTCGGATCTAGGGCTCCCACCAGGTAGGGAGCGAACGGCTAGTCCTTGGCGACCCTAAGAGATTTAGGAGGCTAGCCCAGAGATCCGAGGGTCCTAATCCGCAACTACGCTAATGCAAATCCCGCACCTTCCGGGCATCACAGGGGAGGACACTAGCGGGAGGCCTCTTGTACGCCTGCTGACCCAGGCCCTGCCACGGCCACAGCCAGCTTGACGTACCCGTGTCGTCGCCCTGCTTAACATCCCGTTATGGGGCGCTAACTGGGGCCGCAACCAGAGGGGTGATGTTTATAGGGGGGGGGTTGCTAAGCGCTTACCCTATGGCCTGACTCTTATCCCGAACCCCAGGTTCGCTTGGGCTTCCGAGCGGGCTACGGCGCGAGGTGTGATACAACCCAACATTGGTCCGACCCCCCAGCCAAGTCAAGCAATTTGCTCAGCCCCCCCCCCCGGAGGGCGGAGCCTGTTTTTATGCCCTGTGGGCACATAGGTGTGGTTTCGAGCATGAAAACCACGTATAGTAATTGGATATCCGAATGTGAAAACGCACGTAAAATTTCATGGACGCAGCTTTAAGCCGAACAGCGCTACATAGGGAGGGCGGAGCCTGTTTTCATGCCTTGAGGGCACATAGGTGTGGTTTCGAGCATGAAAACCACGTATAGTGATTGGCTATACAAATGTGAAAACGCACGTAAAATTTCATGGACGCAGCTTTGAGCCGAACAGCGCTACATAGGGAGGGCGGAGCCTGTTTTCGTGCCCTGAGGGCACATAGGTGTGGTTTCGAGCATGAAAACCACGTATAGTAAGTGGCAGTCCGAATGTGAAAACGCACCCAAAATTTTATGGACGCAGCTTTAAGCCGAACAGCGCTACATAGACTGGGGTCCATGAAAAAATCGATATGTGAAATACAAGTATTTAACGAAATTTGAATTAGGGAGTTTATTTTTTAAATATTCACAAGTATTTAACGAAATTTGAATTAGGGAGATTCGCGTTGCTACAACGTGCGGAAAATCTAGTCACGGACCCAAATAATCAATTTCATTCTTTTACCCGGTTAAAAACGGTCTTTGAAGACCCATTTTTTCGATTGTATCACACCTAAAAAATGGGATCTTCAAAGACCGTTTTTAACCGGTTAGAAGAAAAAAATTGATCATTTGGGTCCGTGACTACATTTTCCGCACGTTGTAGCAACGCGAAACTCCCTAATTCAAATTTCGTTAAATACTTGTAAATACTTCACAGATATCGATTTTTTCATTAACCCCAGTCTATGTAGCGCTGTTCGGATTGAAGCTGCATCCATGAAATTCTGGGCGCATTTTCACATCCGGATAGCCAATTACTAAATGCGGTTTTCATGCCCGAAACCACACCTATGTGCCCTCAGGGCATGAAAGCAGGCTCCGCCCACCCTATGTAGCGCTGTTCGGCTTGAAGCTGCGTTCGTGAAATTTTGGGTACGTTTTCACATCCGGATAGTCAAATACAAAATGTGGTTTTCATGCCTGGAACCGCCCCTATTTGCCCTCAGGACGTAAAAACGAGCTCCACACTCCTTGTGTAGCGCTCTTGAGCTTGAAGCTGCGTTGATGAAATTTTGGGTGCGTCTTCACATGAGGGCACTCGTACTCAAAATATGGGTCCCGCGCCCGCCACCGCACCTATGTGCCCTCAGGGCATAAAAATCCTATGCTTCAGGCGATATCGCATCTTAGACACGAGTCAATTTCGTGGGGTAAATTGCAAGAGATATAACAATGAACAATGCTCTTCTCAAACAGTCAACTATTCATTATTTTTCAGAATTGCAAAATTTGTTACTTTTAGCGGGATCGAACCTGTGAATCCTAAATAGCCTAAAAATGCATCTTTGATTACGAAACTCCAGAACATCTGTCATTCCGTAGACAGGATAGTCCGCTTGTAATGACCTCGTGACAGCGGGTACTCAACACCACCGCTGCTGACATATCCAGGAGCGCTTTGGCGACACACTTTACCTGGCCAAAACTCCTCCTCCATGTCAGTCATTAACGATTGCCATGCTGCTGTCGTCTATTGTCTTGCATGCTTTATCACCATTGAATTATAAGCTCTTCTTGTGTGTTTCTGCCTTATTTTTGCATCTCCATTTCATATCTTGCCTCATTTGTTTTTTCGCAGTTGTTTCTCACCATTTTGCTCTCTCAGCATAATCTCCAGATTTATTTTGACCTCTTATTGTGGTCTCATTTTGCCGTCGTTTTTTATACTAACGGTATGGCTCTCAACCCCGTTCCCCTCGCCCTGATAGAGGTCCATCTTGGTTCTTGGTTGACCGAAGGTCCGACCCCCATCCCACCGGATGTCGACGGGCCCGACCCCCCCTCTGTGATACATCACATCTCGCGCCGGACCCTGCTTCCGAGGGCGCGGTGGTAGAGGCCGTTTTTGAAAACGGGCTCGTTTTGCACGGTCGGTAGCACCATGTCGCGGGCGCACTAGGGCCGCGTCCATCGACAAGTTGGAGCTCAGCCAAAGTGGTCAGGCCATGGCCACGACCGAGCCCCGCATCGGCGGTGTTCACGTCCCCGGTGACGTCTGACCTCGGGATTCGCTGCGTGAGGCGTCCCACACGCAGCTTCTCCGTCTACGGTCGTCGCGTTCAGCCGCTCTAGTGGGCTGACCAGAGTAGCGGACCTAACCCAAGCAGGGGTCGCCTCGGGGTACACCCTTGGCAACCTCCGCTTCCTAACCCGGCCTACATGCCAGCGGTGGCATGAATAATTAAAAGGGGTCAAACTGACACGGCCTGCGGTAAGCGGGAACCGCTGTGCACAAACACAAATAAGAAGAAAAATAAAAACACTAGAAAATAAGGGTATACGGTTTTATCCTAATAACATTGAAATCATACGGTACCTGGGATCCTTCCAAATCCTTAGGGGGCGCGCCCCGGATCTCCAGGTAGTTGGCGAATATAAGCGGGTGATTTACTAGCGAAGAGAATATTGACGCCTCATGCGGTAGTTCTGCCTTCCCTCAACCCTCCTTCAGTAGAAGGCTTAGGTGTGGTCTCGTGCCTGACACCCAGCTGCGGTGCTGGGTCGGATTCCTCAACAGCAGCTAGCGGGTGCTGCTGGAGGCGACCACTTTCCTCGCTGCCAGACTATGCGGATAAAACGGGTATTAAACCTGTGGAAGTCTGGCCCTGGCGCTCGCCACCGCGGTGTGGCATTAGGAGCACCAGGTGCGGGGGAAACTGTCCACACCAGGGTAGACAGGAGCCCCAAGGGCTGGTGGTGCATGAGCTCCAGCGCTCAAGCCAACGTGGATGAGCATGACTCATGCCAGCGGAGGCCGAGCGCGGTCGCTGCATGCGCCGCGCCGGTGGAGACTGCTGAGGGGGCAGAGGCGAGGGGGGGCCGCCAGGCGCGGCTGGCAACGAGCCAACGCAGGGCGCCGATCAGCAGCCGGCCACAAACCATGCCGCCTGACTAGAGCGCGAGGCCCGGCATAACGGTGCCCCTCACGAGGAACTAGTCACAATCCGCGACAACATGCATCTCTCTAAAGAAATATGGTAGGTTTTTCGATTTATCCATTGATTCGAGATGTTCTGAAAATGCAATATTATAATTATTGAGTCATTCCCTACAAAAGTCGAATGCCCATGTCTATATGTCACTTCTCTTATTAATTAATATCAATATTATTAACACTCTAATCATCAGATTAAGTTTTTTCAACAATCCTGATATGCACTGCTTCAACTTGAAGTATTATTTATTTCGCTCAAAATGGTCTTTCGTTAGAGTAATTGCCTCTCGTATGACAATGTCCGGCCCTAGAAGTGAGTAAAGTGCGGTAATTAGTCCTAGTCGACGACTCCCGTAATTCACACCTCGCTCACACTTCGCTTAGGCTCCGCACCCCTTGGGACAGAACGTCTCGCTGCCATCGTTGGCAATCGTTAGTATCTCTTCTGGCTCAATAGTAAAAATGCGCAGTATCCCGCCCCAAGCTGCAGGTTCAAAAAAGTTATGAGCATTTCTCAAGTTTCGCGTAAAGGCAAGGCATTTTTTGGGTGTTCCGAAAATTTTTGTCGGATTTTGCTCAAAATTTGTATGAGGGGGGTAATCTAGGGTGGTGAACACGAATCTGCAGTCCAGATGTACTGGTCACGGTTGGTACCATGTCATTTGGGGGCAAAACTTACCCAAGTATTTCGAAAAGCGACGAACGGACGTCAATTTCGTTATCTCAACCCCGAATAACCCCCTTATACAAATTTTTGAGTAAAATCTGAGACTTTGACTAAACTGCCATATACCCACCGTAATCTACCGTAATCTGCCAAAAGTCGATAAAAGGACTCCGGATTCGTGTTCGGCACTCTAAATAACCCTTAGCGAAACATTTTGAGCCTTTTCTACGGTAGCGTTTTGGAAATCGTTAAAGGCAGTGGTCGCGATGGAAAACGTTATCTAAAAAACTATAAAAATCAGTTCAGATTGAAAACAGCTGAAAAACTATGAAGGCAGCGTGGTGAAAAACGGGCTAGAATAAGAGTTACTAGGGCCCGAAGATGCTTGTTCGTGCACAAGTGCACAGCGCCGCAAAAAAAGATCATCGCCTCATTCGGAGCAGTCAAAAATCATCGACATTCAGAGGTAGAGATAAATGCAAATTTACGTAATGAAAAGAGTTGACCAACGAAAGCAAGCACTTCAGTCAATGTTTCTGACTAGATGATTCTGAAGGATAATGTTAATTGATTGAAATTCAATTTCAAGCCACCTGATGTTCGTGATATCAGAGATCATCGCTGCCGATGATGTGGAGTAGGCTCGTCCAGCATCAAAAGACAAGAAAGTTTAGGCTTCAAATTTGGCCCGAAACAGCGGTTTTTTAGCGATTTTTTCTCATTGATCCTACTACTATAAAACCAGAAAAGGGTTTAGAGAAAAAAAAGATGACAAGCCTATTTGACCGCGACCACTGCCTTTAAAGGCACTGTTCGCGATAAAAATCGCTTTTCTGTTTTTTTGGGTTAAAATTTCGGTTAAATAAATTTGGGTTAAATAGATTGGGCTGGCCAAGCTGAACATCTCCTGAACGTTTCACGAACTCTGAGTTCTTAGTTCTGGAGAAAACAGCCTCAAAGCCAGGGATTACGGTATTCACAGCATGATAATCATGTCTGGAATGACCGATAATTACACAGCACTTTTGAAGAATGCGTGGACAACCGCTAAAATATGGACGATGGCCACACTTTTCTGACTTTTCTGGATCATCTGCTAACGGAAGTGGCTGGAATAACTTGAAGAAGAACGGTTTTTACGCAGTTTTCGCATGTTCCTTGGGACTACCTGTAGCAAGAGCATCGATTTAGCGGAAAATCTCAAAATCGAAATTTTGCCCGGACCCTGCCTTCAAGGCAGTGTGCTTTTCAAAGCGAAAACTTTTTCGAATACCCGAGTTTTTGACTACAGAGATATCACTGCATCGACACTGAGCGGCTGCGCATTTCTGACCGCTCTGCCCAGCTCATCCGCTTCTATTAACAATCACTAACATCATCAACTAATCATGGCCAAAACAACGACGGCAAAGAAAGCCAATGAAGCTAATCCCGATGTAGCAATGCCCTTATGGGCCAGTAAGTTGATCGAGAGGTTTGATTCGTATTCCTGCACCATGCAAACTACCATCGGCGATGCATTTGAGCGTATTTCTTCGCAAATGCAGACAATTCAAAACGCTCAAAACTTGATACTTACACGTATGACGGATCTGGAGGCAAAACTCAGTACCGTGAATTCTTCTTCTTCAACCCAAAAGAGCATTCTCAACTCTACAATGGCTAAAGGCATCGTTCGCGCTGGAAATCAATTTTCATTTTTTAGGCTCAATTTCATGATTGAGCCCGGTAGACCACACTGGTAAACTTTGGCGCGTCAAAAAAGTTGGGCAATGAGGTTGGAAGGCGTCAAAGATGAAGATCCGCCACCAATTCTCACCAGTCATCTGGGACTTTTTCCTAGAATGTTGGTGCGACCGTAAGACAACATGAAAAATAGTTGCGGCACGAACTCCACACGCAGAAAAACTCCGAAAATGACAGTGACGAGGCCTCCAAAAGCAGAAAACTTCAAAAAGGATTTTGGCGCGAAATTCAAATTCGCTATTACAATGTGTTCCAATCGACTTTTCTTTACAAATGAAGGTTTTCCATGGGCCCCTTCGACATTTTTGTTCACTAGATAGGCCAAGCTACACAAAAACATGAAAAAATAATATACGGTTTTCTGCGCATACGATGCCTTTAAGGTGAAGACCGACAGCCAGAAAATCGATGAAAAGGCCAGAAGAATTACATGGGTCGGCATCGATGAACAGATGACAGAGGAATTTACAAGCCGTTTTGACCAGGAGATCTTGAAGGAGGCCATTAACATGTCTGGGGATGAAGTACTGATACGTGAGTTTGAGCGAGGTCAAATCACCTCCCACCCTCACCCTGAAGCCTAGTTTTGACTGCAGGTGGTCGCTGCGGCCATGCTAGAGACAACTCTTCCTTTTTCATCGCGCGTAATGGAAAGCCGCTCCAATTGTGATCGCTTCGTGGCAAACGTCCTACATCGCTGGGTCGCGGCGACGAAATCCTATGTTTTACTGCATCGCTGCTTGAAGAGCGATTCTCAATGGTCGCTGGCCATCGCTCCATCGCGGCCAAAATGGCAGCGATGGAGCGATTGCCGGCGAATGACACGTTTCGTCTAGTGAACGTTGACCATTGCTTATGACAAGGTCAGTGTTTACGGGTCGAAACGTGTTATTGATGACTACCAGCCATTAATTTCACTGATTGATTGAATTTCTTCGATCTTCCGTGAGGCTATGCACTATGAGCAGAATCGCTGCCGCTGCTACATCGCTGCAGCAGCGGGTGTGAAATCGCTGCGTTGAAAAACAGCAGCGATGCAGTCAAAACTAGGCTTGAGGGAGATCCTCGCGGGCCTGGCCGTCGTGGCCGCATTATAAAAAAAGCCGAACCAGGATCTGCGAGACTCCCTCCTTGCCCACATGCGTAGCGGGCGTCAGAGTCTTACGGAGCGCTTCGTCCACTCCTTTGCACGTAGAGACTATACTGCGGAGGAGCTAAATCTGGACAGCGACCTACGTAAAGAGGCAGGCGACCGTAATGCAAGGGAAGGTAAGTTGGCCTACGTCGCGCGTGATTTTTACATACTCAGGCCGTACAGCAACAGCAGTGGCCCGGAGATTAAGGAAACACTAGCCAAACTGTCAGGCGCCTCGGGGCTCAGAATTGCCTGAGTAATCAAACTGCGCACTCCTCGCGACCTACCTAGGAGACGGATCGCAGGCCCGGCGTTGAGCCAACCAGGGGTAACGACGTGTTGGAGAACTCACAGGGCCTCAGCATGAGAAATCGTGATAGTCGGTTGCGGTCAAATTTGCCATCTTCTTCTACACTACCCTAGGAGACGGATTATTTCACTGGTTTCGACTTGCCTACCAACCCTATCATCGAGAACAACTCGAGTGGTTTGACCACTGATCAACTCTGACGAAAGCTCCCTTGTAGCCCCGGAGTAATTTGCCGGTTTTGATGATGTTTTCGTCGGCGCGTCAACTTGCACATTTGCGCGACAGCAGCCGAGCAATCCACACAATGGGCACTTCGGCGCGCGGGCGGGGCGTTTATGTGCACTTCCTCGCGCCGGCGGGGCGTTTATGAGCACTTCCTCGCGCCACTTCTCATCAAGTGTGACGTCATTGTTCAGCGTCCTCGTCATTGATTGGTCACCATTTGAGCTGCTGGCATTGTAGCTTTCAGACCTAGCCCATCCCAGCGGTTTTCATCGGTAAAAACCTCAAGCCAAACACAAGAATCGTTCCAAAATGGGTGGATAGGCATGCTTCGCTTGGTGTTTTCAAAGATAAAAGCTGCGCTTGTGTTTTTCCTTTTTTCAAATTTTCTTACAGTTTATTTGCTTATTTCATATTCTTGCTGTTGTTTGTCTTTGTTTTCTCATTCCTCGTTAACCCCTTTTTTCAGATTAAGATCTCAGAAGAAGCGGCTGGCAGTATGGTAAACTGACCAGCTGCGCTCTCCTCTCGCCCTGAGCCGATTAGCAGGCCGGCGCACGCTACCGCCGCGCCAGGCGCGGACAAGATTTAGATGTTTCTTGAGGACGCAAGCCACCAACCTAACTATATGACACTCAAAATCGTATTTCGTCTTCTATCTACAACTTCTTCTCGCTTTTCGTTTAACTAGGACTTTCTCGAATTTCACATCTCTATGTAATGTGCGATTTCGATAGTGATAACTCTACATGTTGATACTATTGTCCTATTAAGACGCCAATTAGGTCGTCTTTGATGGAACGCGTGATTCCTTCGGGCTGTTGCCGACTAGACAGTTAACACAACTGAAACAAGCGTCGAATAATGTGTGCCGTTGGAACGCACACTTACTACGCAGCGCTTACGCGCAAGTTTTAAGTTGGAACTTGGTCATGCGATCCCAGGTTGAGACTAGTGTCGTCTAAAAGCGGCATTGAGGATAAGGTGGCAATTAGCCAGTGCGATGGCTCGCCGTAGTGAACACCTTGTTAACGTCTCTCGTGCCCCGACGAGGCTCCGCCTCCCTGGGACAGAACGCCCGTCATCCGGAAAACGTTCCGTTTTCGTTAAGTTGAACGTTTTATTCAGGGATAATTATGCTTATCGATAGATCGTCCCAAGTGATCGTTTCAGGTTCGTATCCAGACAAACTCTTCATTATTACGGATCATGCAGAGTAATATTGCTGGTTTGGGCTTAATTCTAATGAACCTGTTTTTTGATTTCCTTTTTCCTATTTCACCTACATATCTATACGCCTCGCGGAAAACCGTTGGAAGAAATGCACTTTTATAACGTAATTTCTCACACAGTGTGGTCATATCGCACTCCAAATATCGCGGATCATTTGAAAGGTGAATGTACGGTACTGAATTGATATCGCAAAGAATGGAACCCGATTTAGGGCAGTGTCCACGATAGTATTCCTTTTCAGTTTTCAATGTGAGATGCTGTGCTGGCAGGATGCTGGAGTGGATAGGGTTAGAAAACAGCAAGATCGGGACAAGTTGATAAAAACAGCCGCGAACTGGATTTTGTAAGCCCAGTACGCCTGCGAAACCTGCCCCGCCCCATTCTGACAAAACGTGGCGGCGCTGATTTTTTCGGAGGCCAATTGCCGATCCACTCCGTCAAGTCCAGACTGATCGATTCGCGCACATTTCGTAGAGCGCGCTTGCTAAAACTAGAGAGCGCGTTATCTCGTTCGCGCTCTGAACCTGTCCATACGTTAGAAACCGCTATTTTAGCTTATTCTGAGCGATTTTCTTCGCAGTTTGTTCGCTATTCGATAGCTCACGACCGAACAACCGTGGAGCGTTATGCGCCAGCATTTGAGCGCTGGCACGCGACGCTCCAGAGACTTGACGCTTGCCGCTGGTCGTTGGCTACGAACGGAGCCTGACCAATCAAATGTGCGCTTCGCGAATACTTCCTTCCTGGCATGTGTATTGGTACGCAAGGTGCACGCTCACGCCGCTTCGCGGCGCGCTTGTAAGCGTGTAATATGACTCATAGATTAATGCAAGCATCTTCCAAGCAAAAGAGGTTTGGTTGGCGTCAGAAACGTTCCAACAAAAAGGGAACAATAGGTAAGTTGAATGAGGAGAGTCTACAAGAAGTGAACAATATTCTATCAAAAAGGGGTCTTCCAAGCAAAAAGAGGTTTGGTTGGCGTCAGAAACGTTCCAACAAAGGGAACAATAGGTAAGCAGAATGAGGAGTGTCTACAAAAGTGAACAATATTTTCTGAGACTGATTTTCCTGGCCGATACTTCTTAACAGCAAAAACAAACCGTTGTGGTACTTCACAAGGAAGAGTTCAATGGTTTCCAAGAATGGACTTCTATTCGTTGACGAGATTATTTTAAAAAATATTCTCATTAGATGCTGCACTTTGATTTCGCTTCGTAGCAGCTGGAGCTAACCAAATCCGTCTGTGTTTTTGGCATCATCTTCTATTCTGATGGTAAGTATTAGGTTTACATGCACATACTTTTTAACGGTTCTCGTGTAGTCAAGACCATGTTTGGAACCACAGAGGGCTTCCGTGTAGAACACCGCAACGGTTTGTTTTTACTGTTAAGAAGTATCGGCCAGGAAAATCGGTCTCAGAAAATATTGTTCACTTTTTGTAGACACTCATTCTGCTTACCTATTGTTCCCTTTGTTGAACGTTTCTCACGCCAACCAAACCTCTTTGCTGGAAGACTTTTTTGATAGAATATTGTTCACTTCTTGTAGACTCTCCTCATTCAACACCTATTGTTCCACTTTGTTGAACGTTTCTGACGCCAACCAAACCTCTTTGCTGGAAGACTTTTTGATAGAATTGTTCACTTTTTATTGATATTACGAAGTAATATCCTGAAAAATCTTCAATAATTTTCGAATAGCATGGATTGCTATAATAATCAGTAAGCAACAAACTTGTTGCGCACGCTAAAAATGAAGCGCTACTCACTATCCACGACGTCCTGATGATGTCAGAAAATGCCCTATGCACTTGGCACCACCTTGGCACGACGTCCTGATGACGTCACCAGATGCTTTATGCACTTGGCACGACGTTCTGATGACGTCATCAGATGCCCTGTGTGTACTTTACATGACATCCTGATGACGCCATCAGATGCCCTATGTACTTTACATGACACCCTGATGACGTCATCAGATGCCCTATGTACTTTAAATGACACCTGATGACGTCATCAGATGCCCTGTGTACTTTACATGACATCCTGATGACGTCATCAGATGCCCTATGTACTTTACATGACACCTGATGACGTCATCAGATGCCCTATGTACTTTACATGACACCTGATGACGTCATCAGATGCCCTATGTACTTTTACATGACACCCTGATGACGTCATCAGATGCCCTATGTGCTTTACATGACACCATGATGACGTCATCAGATGCCCTATGTACTTTACCTGACATCCTGATGACGTCATCAGATGCCCTATGTACTTTACATGACACCCTGATAACATCATCAGATGCCTTATGTACTTTACATGACACCATGATGACCTCATCAGATGCTCTATGTACTTTACATGACATCCTGATGACGTCATCAGATGCCCTATGTACTTTAGATGACACCCTGATGACGTCATCAGATGCCCTGTGTACTTTACCTGACATCCTGATGACGTCATCAGATGCCCTGTGTACTTTACCTGACATCCTGATGACGTCATCAGATGCCCTATGTACTTTACATGACACCCTGATGACGTCATCAGATGCCCTGTGTACTTTACCTGACATCCTGATGACGTCATCAGATGCCCTATGTACTTTAGATGACACCCTGATGACGTCATCAGATGCCCTGTGTACTTTACCTGACATCCTGATGACGTCATCAGATGCCCTATGTACTTTACATGACACCCTGATGACGTCATCAGATGCCCTATGTACTTTACATGACACCCTGATAACGTCATCAGATGTCTTATTGTACTTTACATGACATCCTGATGACGTCATCAGATGCCTATGTACTTTACATGACACCCTGATGACGTCATCAGATGCCCTGTGTACTTTACATGACATCCTGATGACGTCATCAGATGCCCTATGTACTTTACATGACCTGATGACGTCATCAGATGCCTATGTACTTTACATGACACCCTGATGACGTCATCAGATGCCCTATGTACTTTACATGACACCCTGATGACGTCATCAGATGCCTATGTACTGATAGCCTGCGACCACTGGCAGTGGCTAGTGGCAGGAACGAGGAACGAGGGACGAGGACGAGGAACAGGACACGAGGGACGCGTTACAAGAAAAACGCGAATTTTAGCTAAGCTTCCGCCGATCTAACTTTGTTAATTTTCAATCGATTTGGCTCAAATTTTGTCAGCGAATTGTCTTCTATACTCTCTCACTTATATCCAGAAGGAAATCTCTAGAAAATTTGTTTTACAGGTTTTATTAACTACTTTACCAAAATCTAAGTGATCACAAGTGCCAGGCAAAACCAAACCTCTCCAGCCGCTTCGCGGCTGGAGCGATTACCAAATGGGAGCTTAGTTATTATCATTCCTCGAATTTCAGTCCGGTCCCACACACTTCCCCCGGCGCTTCGAGCACTCCAGTTGGGTCCCTCACATTTTTCTTGGCGTTTAGCGCACCCCCAGTTGGGTCCCGCACACTCTGCCGTCAACGGTCAGCGGTCAACTTTTAGCCGTTTTTTATTATGTATGATATTTTGTGACGGACGGCTAATTGTATTTTTCTTGCTTATGAGATGGTTCAATACAGTAAATTCATGTCTTTCATTTCCGATAGGTTCCTGTTTTTGGACTAGGTTCGAAATCATTGTGAAAATCTTGAATAACCTTTGCTGATCAGGTTGTTAATATGAGCATTAACAATTATGTTTAAATGTTGTTATTGTTCAATGTATAATATGAAGTCTTTAAAATACGTTGTCTTCTCGTTCTGAAATAGGTTTTGTTGCGCTTTGCGCTCGTTTTATCATACAAAGTGCACTCGCTGACCCTATGGGGATAGTTAGTATTGTTGACGTCGGATAGGATTGAACTTGAGCAAGAGAAAAGATAATGGCGCATCCTGCGTGTCTAGACCATGTCTAGACGCGCACTGTTGATGTAAGACTTGAGATCAATCTATTACTGTCAGCTAATGAAGGTTCTGAAAAAGCCACCCTTCCTATGCTTCTTTGGCGAGCGCAACGTAGACAAATCACGTAAGCGACGCAATATCTGCCTTTCCGTAATCCAGAGAACAGGATCCTTTGAGTGTTTCAATTTTTTCCCCAGCTGTTTCTTTTTCCCTAATTTCATGATTCTGTTGCATTATTTCTGCTGACAGTCTTAGCACTACTCGCTCATTATGCAAATACTCGTTTTTCGTAGCAGCTAGTGTAGCAGGAAATGGACAACAACTCTGAGAACAAGGTACGATAGGAACAGATGTTCCACAAAGTTTCTCAAAGTGTACTGCATCATTCACCAATACCAAGAACTTTTTACCAAGGGTAATGAAAAAATCATGAAAAATGTACAAAAAGAAATGGTTTGGTGACAAGAAAATAAACGAACACCGTTTGCTGAATTACGCTAAGGCAGATGCTGCGTCGCGTACTTTATTTCTCTTCCTTCCCAGGCAATCGCTCCTTCCACATTCTCCAGATCAAGGGGAGCCAATGAAGAGTTCAATCAAACAAGCGTTTGCTCCGCGCCAGAGACGCGGAGGGAGCGATTAGTTTGGTTGAACTATTCATCGGCTCCCTTGATCTGGAGTGTAGAAGGGGCGATTGTCTGGGCAAGGAAGGATTCGTGGGGGCGATTATGGGGCGAAACTAGCCTAGCGAAAGGATGTCGAGAGGGACTGCGCGTGAATCGCCCCGCTCATTCCATTCAGTGCTCCACAATACTACACAATCGCCCTAAGAATACACTTGGAGCGCACTTGTCGTTGGGCTCCAAGTCTCTATGTGGTGGGCTACACGCGAGCTTTTGCCAGAGAATCCGAAAATCATGATTTCTCATTCCGCGAAGTCTTGCTCTTCAATGCTCGATCTATTTGCAACAAAATTGCTGATTTGCAGCACATTCTTTCCGACGACCTCACATTTGTTTTTATAACCGAAACTTGGTGCAAGTCCGAAAACATTCAGGGTTCTACCCTTGTTCCTGGCTCGAAATATTATATCTACCGATGCGACAGAGCAGGCAACTCAGTCGGTGGTGGTGTTTTGACCCTTATAAATCACCAATTCTCTCACCACCTTATTTCATCGAAAAATTTTTCGCCTTACTGTCAATGCTTGACTATATTTTTAAATTCTACTCCTCATACGACATATATTATCCTATTGTATCGTAGTCCAAGTTGTTCTGTAGCCTCCTTTCGGGAAGCTCTCACTCATATTTCGGACACAATACCTGAAAGTTCCGATTACCTCACCCTGGGCGGTTTTAACTTTCCATCAATTGATTGGTCTGGACATTACAGTGCGAATGCAATCTATGGTTCTGCACTTGACTTTCTCGATTTCTGCGCTGAGCGTGCCCTCTCCCAGCTTGTCGGTGCCCCGACGCATGGCTCTGATATTCTAGATCTTGTCGTAGCTAACAACGAAAATATCGTAGAAGTTGTAAAAACTCTTCCACCGTTCTCCACCTCTGACCATGACGTTGTCTCCTTCAATCTTAAGCCCCTTTCACAGTCTGCCCGACGACGCCGTCCGGCACGTTAAAAGTGAGCCGCAGTGCGAGGAAAGCTGCGGTGAACAACCGTCAGTTCCGACTCTTCAAAACAAAATGTAAGGCGAAAATAACCCGTTCTAACCCGTCATAACTTGATCCGATGTCGTGTCAATGATTTCACCGCACTGAGACGTCGGTCGGCCGACACCGCAGTGCGGGGTGCACTGACGCCGCAGTCTTATCTTATATCATGCCAGACGGCGCCGTCCGGCAGACTGTGGAAGGGGCTTTACTTCGAAGCCTTCTGACTCGCCCTCCGAATCATTTTTTTATTTAGACTTTTCTAATGCCAATTACGATGTCATTTGTGAAAACCTCGTCAAAACTAGCTGGCGACTTCTTATTGATCAGTGCAGATCTGCAGATGAATGTTACGGCATTTACTTGGAGCACTGCAACGATCTCATCAAAAAGTAGGTTCCGATTCGTTCTCTAAAGAAGTCAGTCGATAAATATCCGGCTAGGATTCGTCATTTGACTTTGAAGGTGAATAAGCTGTACGATGCTCGTTTTTCAATTGGAATGCAAAAATATCTCCGTTTTTCTAGGAAACTCAAACGTGAGCTAGCACTCTTGAACCTCAAACATGATGAAAAAATTGCCAACTCTGTTAATCCTAAGGCCTTTTATAACTTCATAAACAAGAAGATCAACTACACAAATCGAATCGGCTTTATCCTTAGCGCAAACGGAGAACCTTGTGAGTCTGAGGTGAAGAAGGCGGGAGTATTCGCTTCATTCTTCAAATCTGTGTATAAGAACCAGACAAATAACTACAACAGTCCCCTTTCTTTTACGTCGGAAATTTGGACTTTTTGGATATTAATAGCGAACTTGTTTACAGAACACTACTAGAACTGCCACAGCGAAACTCAACTCCACCTGACAAAATTCCGTATATTTTTCTCAAAAAAAAAACAGCTTTGGGGCTAACTTCTATACTGACACTTCTGTTCAATTGGTGCCTTCTTCATGGAGAAGTGCCTTCGATATGGCGTTCGAGCTTCGTTCAACTTGTTTTCAAGAAGAAAGACTGATTTCCGGAATTACAGGCCCATATGTCTTTTTTCTTCCACTAGCAAAGTACTTGAAAGAATTGTCTGCAAACAGCTCTACTGCTTCTTTCACACTAACTTACTTTTTACTGGCTCTCAGCATGGGTTCTTACAAAAGAAATCTACGTTGACTGCCTCAAAGGCAGCATACACGCTCGTAAACATGGTTGGGATAACAATGTGAATCGAACCGTATGACTTACAACATAATGTCTACGAATTTTGAAGTGTCAAAAACGACCCACAACGCCGCTACTTGAGTTAGAATTTGGCCCCGCCCTGTATTTTCACGCCCCTTGTATTTGACCTTTTCCTCCAAAGCAGGGTTGCTGGATCATCTTCGCCGTCAGTGACGTGTGTGGTTCACTTGTTACGCAACCTTCCAACAGTACCAACGGTGAATATGACCCAGCAGCCTTGTGTTGCAGGAAAAGGGCAAATACAGGGGGCGTGAAAATACAGGGCGGGGCCAACTTCTAACTCATGTAGCGGCATTGTGGGTCGTTTTTGACACTTCAAAATGCGTAGGCGTTGTAATCTGGGCCATACCTTTCTATTTCCGTAGTTATCTCAATCACGTTTACGAACGTGTATGCTGCCTTTAATGACAACCATTCCTACCTTTCAGAGAGTGCTCGACTCAGACGGCTACGTCAGCGCATGTTATATAGATTACAAAAAAGCTTTCGATTCTATCCCTCTTGATCTTCTTTATGTTAAACTTCGGGCTTATGGTACAAATGGCTGTCTGCTGAAGTTTTTACAATCTTTCTTGAGCAGGCGCTATCAAAAAGTTTTGGTTAACGATGCCTTTTCTGACAGCTATCTCACACTCAGTGGTGTCCCTCAAGGCACTTGTCTAGGTCCGTTGATGTTCTTGATTTACATTAACGACATGCCCAGCTGTCTTCCCTCCAACGTCTGCTGTTCCATATACGCAGATAACTCAAAATTGGCATCCGTTAACAATGCCCGTGCCCTTCAGCAAGCTTTGGACGCTTTGCTAACCTGGTCTACAGAGTGGCAACTGGATATATCTTATGATAAAACTTCAATCATGCATATTGGTCGCAAACACCCTTAGAACTGCAGTTTCCGTCTGGGCAATCACCAGCTTAACGTTCGGAACTCTGTGCGAGATCTTGGCATCGAGTACTCCGATCTTCTTTCTTTTGAAGATTACATCAACAAGATCGTAAGAGTAGCTCATGCGAAGTCCAACCATATATTCCGCGCTTTCAGATCCAGGCACGCTAAAACGCTTTTTAGGGTTTTCGAAGCGTACGTGAGACCAATGCTTGAGTATTGCACTCCGTTGTGGTCGCCATCACAAAAACAGTACATCGAAAAAATCGCAAATGTTCAAAACAAGTTCACAAGGCAGATATTTGCTAGGAATGCCAGTTTTGCCTCAATTACCGGGAGCGATTGGCACGCCTTGGCTGCAGTTCGCTTAAGTTGAGGCGGGTCATCTACGATCATAATTTTCTTTTTAAAGGCCCTGTTCGCGATAAAAATCGCTTTTCTGTTTTTTTTTGCCTAGCTTGGAACCGGTCCCATTCTGATTCCAATGATGCTTCTGGAATAGTACAAGACCTCCTGGAAATGGAGTTATGGTCCCTCAAAAATTGAGCTAGGGAAAATGGTGGACGAGTTGTCCGAGGCTTGTAACTTCCGTCTTTTGCAGCCAATGTATGCACGCTGGCCTGAGTAAAGAGAGAAGTTGAGAATGGAGGGAAGAACGGGGCTTTTGATCGGAAAACATCCCTCAACTCACGATTTCGAGTGTTCCTTTGTTCACGTTGAGGGGCGGAAAGGGGCGGGACTTGCCCACAGCGGCGGGGTTTGCCCACTTTTCTAAGCCGTTTTGCGGCTCCTGGGTAGCTTTTCGTCCCGTTTTTTCGACGCTGTTCTGCTTCTGAGAGCCACGAGAAGCGTTTGTCATGAAAAATTCGAGGATGAAGTTTATTGCGAATAGTGCCTTTAAGGTCATCATGGGCTATCTTGACATCGAAACTGGAGAGATAATAGCTTTTTCAGGGTTTAACGAAAAGACTAGAGGTCACCAATTTAGACTTTTCACAGTAATCGTACACTATCAACACTTTCTTGAGTTCTTTTTGGTGCGTTCTGCAAAAGTTTGGAACGATTTGCCAACTGAGCTAGATATGCCATCAACTCCAGGAAACTTCAACAGAGGCCTTGAAGTTTATCTCAAAAGGGTGGGTTGCTTCTAAAAACTAACTTTTCCACCTAGCTCTGCTACTAACAATATTTCTTTTCAGACTGCATTGCTTCCTCTTGTTGTCCTTCGAAGTAACATTATAATTTACGTTCACTATGCATTTCCTGATTCTTAACTAATTCTATCTATCACTTTTTTGGCGGAGATGTCTCCAACGTAATAACATAACGGTTTCCTCAAACTTATCTGATATGAACGTCGACTGGGTCACATTTCTGGATCTAGCTTTTTTTCTGTTTCTTGAAGTCCCGATTGTGGCCTTACCTCTGATCTGCTTCTACTACTTGTATCTTGTTTACGTGCACATTTCTAATTAACTCGTTTTCCACTAATCACCTAGTTTTACCCAGCCTGAGATGCAGACACGTGGGTTTTGGTGGTGTTGGCGGGCCTACGAAGTTGGTACCCGGAGCCGTTTATTACCTTACTCGGCTTGCAGTGTTGGCCTCCCACTGTCCTTCGCCACCATGCGCTCCCACTTAACCCACTCCATTTTATGATTGTTAACTTGATCTTTTTCCTAACCTGTATCTTTGAACATCTGTTTTACTATCTTTGCTGTATTTATTTTCTATGTCGGTGTGTTCCTATTAACATACGATCCCTAAATCGATGTCATTGTTCAGTAACCGATAAACTAATAATAATGAAAGATGGGTCACGCCCCCCCCTCCCCGACAAGCTTCCGATCTCAATGGGAAAGAGTAGCGCGATCGATTTTACTGGATTCTTCCATTCATTTTTGATCTGGCATTATACTGTAGTCTGTTTCGAAAGGATGGGTGCGGAGAACGAGAAAAAAACGGGCTCGAGACAGCTTGCCTTCAACCTTCTCGCCGTCCTGATTCAAAATCGTTGAGGAGCAATAACTCTGTTCGTACTGAGCTATGAGCGATTCTGGAGAAACCATTGTGCTCAGCGTGAAATTTTTTCCTAGGTAAGCTGAAAAACGAAAAAATGAAAAGTAGATCCTGAGGTTGGACGGGGCCTGTGTAAAGGCACAGTCCAACCACGGGGGTATTTTTTGACATTATAGTCCAGCAGCCGTGCGCAGCAACGCTGCCTAGCGCGTAATATCAAATCGCTCAAATAATCGAGAAGAAGCTAGGAAAAGGCCGACCACGCCCCCTCCCCAGAGGAAAAAAATGGGTTGCGCCGACAGACAACTTATCGATCTCGATAGAGGTAAGTAGCTAGATTCCGATTGCCATCAGAGTCTGGTTTTTACCAATTGTCGTTGGACTAGCTTTATATTATGGCCTGCTCCATGGTGATAAATGCAAATGAAGAAGGAAACAGGTTCGAGGTAACTTCTCCACGGAATTCTCGCTCTCCGAATTCACAATGTTTGAAGGGCCATAACTCCGTTAGTAGTGGGTTCTGGTATATTCTGGAAAGATTGTTGTGATCAGGATGAGCGGAGCGGTAGAACGAAAAACCGATGCTGAGATTAGAGTGTACCATAGGAACAACTCTTTTACCTTTCTGATAATATTCGAAATTCGAATATTTCGAAAACGGGCTTCCGAATACTAATCGAAATTCGAATACTTCGTAAAAAGCGGTTCCGAATAATATTCGAAATTCGAATATTTCTGAAACAGACTTTCGAATAATATTCGAAAATCGAATATTTTCAAGAGCATATTCGAATTTTTGAAATTCGAATAATCGAAATGCACAAACATAATTTCATTAGAAGTTCTTTTTTTTTCTGATCAACCTTTGAGAGCACACTATCGAAGCACCATCTTAGACTATTCACCCCACGCCCGATTCGGGGTTCTCACACGCTTGGATCGTGTGAAATATTGCGTCACCGTACAAGGTGGTCCATCGGTGGGAAAGGCTGGCTTGAACAGCCAGCCAACACAAACCGTTTTTCTCCCGTTTTCGCATTTATTATGTAGCTGTCAGGCAGATATGGACAGTATACATTGGATCCGACTCATTGAGGATAAATGCGAAAATCGCTCTTTTCTGCTTCACCATAAACTGATAGGTGTACGTTTAGATGTACCAGGACTAGAAAGGCAGAATGATCTCAATCTTTGAATAGCCAGGAGATCCTGTTACAAAAAATTCTAAAATATCCGATTTTCTTCGGATATCCGAATCATTTCAAGTAACCTTCATTTTACGATTATTAATGTGAATTCGAAGACAATTTTATCCTCGCATGAATTTCGTAATGAGTTTTGATTGGGAAACAATCTTTTCTTCAAGCGTTAGGTTGAAGGTTAAAGGCAGTGTTCACGTTGGAAATCGTTTTTCTGTTTTCACGCTATTCTTGAAAACGACCCCATGCTGATTCGAATGATGTCTCTGGGATCGTACATGACCTTTTGGGAACGGAGTTATGGTCCCTGAAAGGTTGAGCTAAGGAAACATGGTGGACGAGTTGTCCGAGGCTTGTAACTTCCACCTTTCGCAGCAGATGTATGCGAGGTGACCTGAGTAAAGAGAGAAGTTGGAAATGAAGGGAAGAACGACGCTATTAATCGGAAACCATCTCACGTTCTCGAGTTTTCATTTGTTCACCTCGGAGGGCGGGCATTGCACTTTTGGGGTTTGCCTTGCGCTCGAAGTGGCGACTTCGGACTCTTTTGGGGCTCTTCCAAGCTCGTTTTCATGCGTTCTTTCGACGTACAACGTTACAGTGTGCCCCTCCACTACCCATTCCCACTGGAAACTGAAACACATTTTTTATCGTGAACACTGCCTTTAAAGGCAGAGTTGAAGATAAAAAATGTGTTTCAGTTCCCCATATTAATGGGTAATGGAGGGACACACTGCAACGTTGTCGTCGAAAGAACGCATGAAACGAGCCAGCAAGAGTCCCAAAAGAGCCCGAAGTCGCCACTTCGAGCGCAAGGCAAACCCCAAAAGCGCAATGCCCGCCCTCCGAGGTGAACAAATGAAAACTCGAGAACGTGAGATGGTCTCCGATTAATAGCCCCGTTCTTCCCTTCATTTTCAACTTCTCTCTTTACTCAGTTCGGCTCGCATACATCTGCTGCGAAAGGTGGAAGTTACAAGCCTCGGACAACTCGTCCACCATGTTTCCTTAGCTCAACCTTTCAGGGACCATAACTCCGTTCCCAAAAGGTCATGTACGGTTCCAGAGACATCACTGGAATCAGCATGGGACCGTTTTCAAGATAGGGGAGAAAAACAGAAAAACTAATTTTCATCGTTAACATTGCCTTTAAAGGCACAGTCCAAGCTCAGGGGCGAAATCTGAGATTTTCACATAAGTGTGATGTAGACTCACCCTGTATAACACCTGCCAAGTGCGAGCTCTCAATTCCACCGCCGACTAAGCGAGATATAAGAGGAAGACACCCTGGGGCGCCCACATCAGGAAGCCACTTTGGCACGCCCCTTTTACGGTCTTTCCAGCTTAGCAGTTGCGAAATGAGCGATGGCTTCCGATCAATAGCCCTGTTCTTCCCTTTATTCTCGGCGTCTCTCTTTACTCAGGTCAGCTCGCATACAACGGTTGCGAATGGCGGAAGTTGGAAGCCTCGGACAAATCGTCCACAATGCTTACGCAGCTCAATTTCTGAGGGGCCATAATTCCGTTCCTAGGGGGTCTTGTAAGAATCCAAAGACATTGTTGGAATCAGCGTTGGGCCTTCTTTAAGATAGGTAGGAAAACAGAAAAACGATTCTGAGGTTGGACAGTGCCTTTAAAGGCAGTGTTCACGATAAATCTCGTTCTCGAGGTCTCGGTGTGAAACACTAAGTTGGCAGGTGCTTTTGAGGATAGGGTCGAAGAAAGCAACAAAAACTGGCCAGAAATAAATACAAACAGCTTGGAAAGCTCTCACGGTGCGCCTACCTATACCGGTCCGCCCTCCAATCGGACGAGCTTGTGGCGCCGCACACGTTTCGATGGCAAATTGCCAAGCAACTCTGCCGCAGTTAGCATTATCGATTCGCGCAGATTTCGCGATTAGCGCGCGCTTGCCGAAATCAGAAGGGCCAATGATTCTCGTCCACGCCCTGAATTTATAAACCGTTATTTTGACTTATTCTGGACGTTTTTCTCCACTATTAGTTACCTCACGACCAAACAATCTCATTTTTGGGTCGAACTCGAGTGCGATATTCATCGTGAATACTGCCTTTAATGAAAAACTGAAGTTAAGTGCAGAATTGTACAACTACAGTGCGTATGGTAATGGTAGGGCCAACTCTATTTTTCATTGTTACGGGGTCTGCGAGAGCTTCTAAGCTTCTGAAATAGTTTTGTCGGTCTCGGGACAGGCAAAAACCCCGGCACCTAAATCACTACGAGTAATAACCCTTTTTTGAACTATTTTTTGATGAATGTATTAATTTCATACTATATCATAATGATAAGGCCACTACCAAACACATGCTCATTTGCGGAGCATTGAAACTGGCACTGCCAAATGCTTGATGGAATTCTCAACTTGTCAGTCATCAGTACATATGCCTCGTCCTTCAATGCTTTCTGGGACCGAAAAATGTTCGAGCTCTCTCTCATTTGATGCTGAATGGAGCCATGGCAGAATGGCTCCATTCAGCATCAAATGCAAGGTTAGGTCGGTCTCACAATGTCATTGCCTATTTCCTAGGAAACCTCGAATCATACGGCTGAAATCCATTTACAAGCCACTCAAGGAAGTTTTCCTACCGAGATCAGAGACGAATCTGCAGTGTCCTGTCGAATTCTGCGATGAGCCTTAAAGGCACATTCCAAGCTCAGGGACGAAATTTGAGATTTTCACATAATTGTGAAGTAGACCCACACTATATAGCCCCTGCCAAATGCGAGCTCTCAATTCCTCCGAATAAGCGAGTTATATGAGGAAGCCACCCTGGGGCGCCCACCTCGGGAAGCCACTTTGGCACGCCCCTTTTCCGATCTTTCGAGCTCAATACTGGCAAAATGAGCGATAATTTCCGGTGAATAACCCCGTTCTTCCCTTCATTCTCGGGTTCTCTCTTTATTCAGGTCGGTTCGAGAACATCGGTTGCAAACGACGGAAGTTACGAGTCTCGGACAACTCGTCCACCATGCAGCACATTTTTTGAGGGGCCATAACTTCGTTCCTAGGGGGTCATGTACGATTCCAGAAACATAATTGGACTCAGCGTGAGACCGTTTCCAAGATAGGCAGAAAAGCAGAAATACGATTCTGAGGTTGGACTGTGCCTTTAAAGGCAGTGTTCACGATGATTTTTGTTCCCGAGTTTTACACATAAAACAATGCGTTGGCATCCAATTGTTACCAAAATTACGAAGAAACGGCGAGAAACGCATTGAAACGTCGTATTTCAGTGACATTATTCAACAAAATGGACTAGTTGTCCAGCTGGATGAACATGTTCATGGTTTTTGTCACCGGTGGAAAATTGCGTCAATTGAAAATAGGAGAATATTTTATGCAAAGCAGGATTAGTTAGGGCCCTAAGGGAAGAACGGGGCAATAGAGAGTCGAGAATTACAAAGGACGGGTCCACAAAAGATTTCACTGTCACAACAAACAGTTTCAGTGATACTTAAGAGGCGGGGTGATACTTAAAGGCAGCAGACACGCTCGAAAAAGTTGTTGAGATAACTACATTAGCGGGGTCTTGCAGGCCCTAGAAGAGCCCTCACGAAGTTGCAAGCGTAAAAAACGAGTCCAAATGACCGTATTTGAGCCGTAGTCAGTCACGAAATTATCCTTGCTCCGCCCATCGATACGGGCTCCGCCCCTCCTTACGGGTATTCAATGCTCGATTGCGGCCACTTTAGATTACTTTTTAGGCTTCTAACGGCATAAGCGTTACAGAAAGGGCCGTACGAGTATATTAGCGTCGTTATCTCAACAAATTTGTTGCTAGCTCCGCTATTTCAGCCAGTACCGTACAACTCGTCCATTTCTGGGCCAATATAGAACGTTCCATTATATCTTAATTTCCGTCGATTTGTTTTCGTCTTTTTCGTTATTTCTGAATACCAACAGCTTCAGACCTTCAATTTAATCCATAAAATTGATATCATTTTTGAGCGTGTCTGCTGCCTTTAAGGATTTCGTGTACTTCTGGTGCGTTTTTCTCGGTTCCTTCGTCATTTTAGTTCTACTCGGGGGCCAAACAATCGATTTAGCGACTAATCTCAAAATCGAAGATTATCGTGAACACTGCCTTTAACATGGTGGGCTCGAATTTGAGGATTTCAGCGTCTGAAACGACTATAAGGGTTCATTTGGTCAGGTCTGAAAATATCACAATAACAATCGTGATGTGTGTCAGGGCTGTGCGTATTTACGAATCACGAGTTACGATTTACGAATTACGGGGGTTTTCGGCAATTTACGATTAACGGAATTTTGGCCTAAAATCGTAACGATTCGTAGCAAATCGTGAAAATGCTATTGAGGAAGCAAATCAGGCTATTCTCGACCTCGAGCAGCCTGACAGCTCGGTTCGGCTTCTGTTGCTGGCCGGGCCACTGCTATTGCTGTTCGAGCTCCTCTCATTCTCCCGACCAGCTACAGAAGTAGCCCAGAAACTCAGAGAATGAGCCGATCTGTCAGGCGACTCCGATTCTTGTTTGGTGCAGCTCGGGGACTAGAATCGCCTGAGAATATAAGTTTGCTCTCTACATAGAGCGTAGTTAGGTTTGACACTTTTTTGCAGTCCTAGTATTTGATAAATATTTTCAATTTCAAATTTCAGTGAAACCTTTCCCTGACATTCCCAGGGCGTAATCAGCAGCAGAATGGTCGGGCATGGCGAAATATAATTGGTTATAACAAGATTTCGATATGACTGACCGGCTCCAACTTATTATTGGGTGCCAACATTGCCTTGCTCCATAAGCGAGCCATAGGTCCTGGCACGATTAATTTTGGTCCCAACATCATTATCTGTAGGTAGGCCAGTAGGTAGGCCAAAAACAAGATGGCGAGATATGTTTCAGACATGTTTGGCGACGCGCAACTGGCAAAAGAAGGCGAGAGAAATGACGAAAACGGAATGGATGGAAAAAATGAGGCGCCACATACTGGAATAGTATTGAATGGCAGACAAATAAAGATAAATCATTATCTGCAAAAGCGGTTTTCTGCCATTGCGGACAGGAATTTTACCTCGATATGGATACTAAATACGGGGCTAGGCTATAGAGACCTGGCAGGCTAATGGAGCAATTAGCTTTGAACTCAAAATACACTTCGTTACGGAATTTCAGGTAGATTTCGAAAATAACGTTCACCACGCATCTTCAGCGGTTCAAAAGTTACGAGCAAAAAATCTGGTATTTCTTGAATTTAAAGGCAGTGTTCACGATAAAAGTTGTTTTTCTGTTTTTCCGCCTATCTTGAGAACGGTCCCATGCTGATTTCAATGATGTCCCTGGAATCGTACAAGACCCCCTGGAAAGGGAATTATGGCCCCTCAAAATTCAGCTAGGGAAGCATTGTGGACGAGTTGTCCGAGGCTTGTAACTCCCGTTTTTTGCAGCCGATGTGTTCGAGCTGACCTGAGTAAAGAGAGACGTTGAGAATGAAGGAAAGAACGGGGCTTTTGATCAGAAACCATCGCTCATTTACTCACGAATTCAGGGGAACTGTTATAGGACGTGGGCGGAGTGGCCCAATGGGTTGGCTGGCCCGCGAGATTTTCACCCACTTACCGGCCGTTTTTCGTCGCACTTCCGTTCTTAATCTTCCTAGAGGGACCCAAAGCTTACGTTTTAGTAAAAAAAAAAAACGTGCAACTTTTTCTTCGTGAACACTGCCTTTAAATCAGCTAAGGAATCGGGAAAATATTTTTCTAACCCGAATTACTATTCGACGAAGAGTTTTACGGGGTTTCCGATTTGAACTTCGATAGATGTCTGTCTCCAGAGACAATTAAGCGTTGAGAGAAAAAGTGGTAATTTTAAAATTCGGTCTGATACATTTCAACAAAAAATATAGCTACTAAGTCACCTACCTTTCAAAAAGGTTATTGAATGTTTTAGAATTTAGAATTTAAAGGCAGTGTTCACAATAAACTTCAGTTTTGAGATTATTCGCTATATTGATTAAGTGACCCCCGGGTAGAACCAAAATGACGTAGAAATTGAGAAAAACGCAGCAGAAGTACACGAAATCCTTAAAGGCGCAGGACACCCAGAAAAATATTTTTCAGGTTCCATGCTTATCTTGGAGAGAGCCACTCTCTGATCACAATGGTATCTCAGAAATCGTCCAAGACCCTCTACAAACGGAGTAATGGCTCCTCGAAAATGCCTGCATTTTGAGATCAAAAAATTCGTGGACGAGTTGTCTCAAGCCTGTATTTCCCTTCATTCGCAATCGCTGCACGAGAGCAAAATAGGATGAGGATATAGACCGGCAATGGACTGAAGAACAGCTACTTGTTGAGAATTCATCATCCATTTAGCCGCTATTGAGTTCGTAAATCTGCTAGGGGGTCGGGCCTGTGATGGTGGGCGAAGGGGGTCGGGCCTGTGGTGGTCGCTTATATCTCGCTTATTTGAAGGAATTGAGATCTCGCATTTGGCACGTGTTATACATGAGGGGTCTACTACACAATTACACGACAATCTCAAAATTCATATCTGAGGGTGTACTGTGCCTTTAAAGGCAGTGTTCACGATAAAAACCGTTTCTCTGTTTTTTCTCCTATCTTGAGAACGGCCCCATGCTGGTTCCAGTGATGTCTCTGGAATCGTACAAGACCTTCTGGGAACGGAGTTATGGTCCCTCAAAAATTGAGCTAAGGAAACATGGTGGACGAGTGGTCCGAGGCTTGTAACTTCCGTCTTTTGCAGCCGATGTATGCGAGCTGACCTGGGTAAAGAGAGAAGTTGAGATTGAAGGGAAGAACGGGGCTAATGATTGGAAATCATCGCTCATCTCACGATCTCGAGCGTTCATTTGTTCACGTCGGTGGGCGTGTGTTGCGCGTTTGGGGTTTGCCTTGCGCTCGATGTGCCAACTTCGGGCTCTTTTGGAGCGTTTCCTGGCTAGTTTTCATGCGTTCTTTCGACGTCAACGTTACAGTGTGCCCCTCCACTACCCATTCCTAGTGGAAACTGAAACACATTTTTATTGTCGTGAACACTGCCTTTAAGCAAATGCTAAGTGCAAAAGAAAATAGGTGCAGGACTTTGCTTATTTTCGAAACCAGCGAATTGGAGGGAACCTTCACCTTTTTGCATTTCAGAGTCCTAAACAACCTTCGCCTCTCCGACGGCTATCTCCAGCACAACAACCTTATATTTATGGGGAGAAACGCCTATAACTCCGTTCAGAGTCCCGCCTCAAGGATAGACCCGTCATCAGCGTCGGAGAGTACACCATCTACTGCGGCAACGCTGACGATAGGAGAGTGGGAGGCTGTGCAATAGCTGTAAGGAAGGATTTCAATGGTATGGTCAAGGAGTTCGGCTCAACGTCGTGTCGGAATGCATTCGTACGACTGCGGGATCACAGAGGATTCAATCTGTGGATAGTGAGTGCTCATGCGCCCACTGAAACCGCCGAAGACAATTCGAAGGATGCGTTTTATGAGGAACTCAATACGTTGCTGGCCAGGATACCTTGTCAACATGCTGTTGTCGTGGGGATTGACGCAAATGCGAAGATGGGACTTGATCAGGAATCCGAAGTACTCGGTAAATGGTTCTACCCAGTGGAGCAAACATCGGACAATGGCTACCGCCTTGTCGACTTTGTGAACGCAGTGGTCTGATTATTGCATCGACATTCAAGAGGAATCATCGCCGCCATCAGCTTACGTGGCAGGGACCAACCCGGCTATCTCCAGAAGAGCAGCGGAAGCGGAAGATGACAACTTTGAAACTACAGCTTGACTATGTCCTGACGAGGAATATTCCAGTATCGGACATTCGAAGATCTAGAGCTGTGTGGGATGTCGCATTCGATTCGGATCACCGTCCTGTTCTGTTGAACTTCACTGCGAGGATTCATAAGAGGAAGCGAGGGGCTCAGCCTCTCCAGAGGATTGACATGACAAGTCTCAGAGATGAAGAGTGCAGAAGGAATTTCCGACAACGCGTTTCTATTCACATCGGAGTACGGACTAAGAAGAAACTTTGCGACGCGGATTCTTTTTGTCAAATGCATCCAGGACGCTTCGAAAGAGGCACTCCCGGTTGTACAGCCTAAGAAGAAGTTCGCCTACGTCTCAGAAGAAACAACATCTACCTACAACAGAGTATGTGCTCTCCGAACTGCAGGAAACTTCGTGGAGGAGAAGCGTCTGAGGAGGAAGTTGCGTCGGCAGCTTAAAAGTGACCGCGAACGAGAGTGGACGTGTAGAGCTAAGGAGTTCGAGAAGGCTTGGGAGGAGAAGAATCCGAGGAAAGCCTACACGTTGCTGCGACAGTATAGCGGGAAGATGAAGAGATGTTCTCCTGTCTTGAACACTACCAATGGAGTTGCAGTTGGTGATGCGACGCTGCCAATATGGAAGGATTACTTCAGTTCACTACTGAATCGTCCAGCGCCATCAGTACCTGAGCTCCCGCATGTTCAGAGAGCACATTACGATGTCAGTGAGGAACCGCCGACTGAGTCTGAAGTTTTGGATTGTGTCCGGAAAATGAAGAATGGAAAGGCAGGTGGAGATGACAACATCACTGCTGAAATGCTGAAAGCTCTTCCTCCGTCTGGGATTCGTGAAATGACCAACACCATCCGTGCCATATGGATGAGCGAAAGGATACCCGATTCGTGGAGACATGCGATCATCGTACCTCTTCACAAGAAGCTATCCGTCACGGATCCTAAGAACTACAGAGGAATCTCTCTACTTCGTGTCATGTACAAGGTTTTAGAACGTATCATTCTCGAGCGACTTATCAAACATCGTGAAGGAACGACCAGAGATGAGCAAGCCGGTTTTCGACCTGGAAGATCGACCATCGACCATGTGTTCGTCGAGAAGAGTAATTGAATCGTGGCAGCGGTTTTCGAAGCCATTACAGCTTGCTTTTGGACTTTGAAGCCCCGTTCGACTCTCCTCATCGTGATCGATTGCTCAATGCTCTGCGAGCAGATGGAGTCCCGCAAAAGTATGTTCGGTTAATCGAGGACATGAACAAAGGAACAACAGCAGCAGTTCGTACACCTGTCGGATTTACGTCAGCTTTCGAGGTGAAAACAGGAGTAAGGCAAGGAGCCGTTGCAGGACCTTTTCTTTCAACTTCGCCGTTGATGACATCATGCGTAGAGTTGCAGAACAGTTTCCTGCGGATGTGATCCTAACACCATCAGGACGCTCCCTTGTCGACCTGGAGTACGCCGACGACATTGTGTTATTCGCTGAAAACAACGCAAAACTGCAAAGGATTGTGAACCTCGTTTCGAAGTATGCCGCAGCCTATGGACTTCGTCTTCGTCCCGACAAATGCAAGCAGATGTGGGTCTCTCAGAGGCCTTCAACTGGAGTTTGTGTGGACGGACAACGTATCGAACTGGTGGACGATTTCTGTTATTTGGGCTGTTTGCTGAAGAACGATGGTAGTTATGCAGCGGATATTCGACAACGATGTGCGAAAGCTACGTCTGCATTCAATTCTCTAACCAAGTGTTTGTGGTCTACCACCATCGCGAAGGAAGTCAAGTTGCGCGTCTACCTATCCGCTATTCGCCCTATCATGATGTACGGATCGGAGACGTGGGCAGCACCGAAAACGCAGATGGAAAGGTTGGATTGCACGGAGAGGAAGCTTTTAGGCGTTTGCTTGGATATTTCTGGCCGCGTGTATGCCATAACGAAGACCTTTACAAGGAAATCGACGCAGTACATCAACGCTTGACACGAGGGAGGTGCCAGCATCTCCTAACGCCATCTCAAGCAGCAATGGAAAGTCGACTTCGACTGCTCGGGCATATACTAAGAAGAACGCCGGATCGTCTCGTACAACACGCTTTAAAAATGCTTCCAAATCCTGTCTGGAAACGGCCACCTGGGCGTAGGCGAAAGTTCTGGACGGATGTGGTTAAAGAGGATTTAAAGTCACTCGGCATCGAAAGACAGTTCAGGCGCGATGTTTCGTTTCGCAGGAAATGGAATAGTGACAGCTGGATGGAATGTGTTCAAATTGTGGCTGAAGACCGTGAAAAATGGACACGGCTGACTACTAGGACGGCACACCTCGGTGAAGATGCGGAATGACCGCGTCAGGCGAAAGCCAACCGATTAAGTCAAGTAAGTAAGAGTAACTGTGGCAAACTGGGGCGTCGACAGAAGGTTGATGCGCCCACTATGAGTCCGCTGGCCAACGCGCCAATATTTGGCGAGTTATAATCTGATCGATGTCGAGCTGTTACACAGCTAGCGTTTTCGCGCTCTTGATAAAATGGAAGTATATTTTTCAGGCATGCTTCTAATGACAAGAGTCCCTCATGCCCACGGCACATTGGCTCCGCCCAGATTCTGGAAGCCCTGCCCATCCGATGGCGGCCCCAGTGGGTGCTGGGCGACCCATCAGCGACGCGTGTAGGTGTGCTGGGGCCGGATTCATCAATGTCCGATTGGGTTTGGGTTGAAGAGAGGTAAGTCTGACCGAGTGCCTAACCTACCCAACGCACCAAATCCTAATTCACCCAAGCGCGAGTCAGCTTGGGTTGAGCCCAGCTGGACACTTAGGCGTCGTCCGCAGGCGTTTTGCAGAATACACACCTTTGTATTCTTGCAGAATACACACAAAAAATCCATGAAATCGATATCTTACCGCTCATCATCGCCAATTTCTCCTTATAAACATTTTATTTGTTGTGAAATTGAGCTTTTCCTAGCTTTTAGTGTTTTTATTGTTCTCCGTATTTTTTTTCTGAGCATTGTTGGTACTCGTAGCTGAAGTTGTATTGCTTTAAATATTTTTCAAATTTTTATTTGAATATAATACGAATGACTACGAATTACCCAGGGCGTTTCGGAATCCATTCTGTTATGGGAAGCAGGTAGATACTAAATACATAAATGGGGAATTCTCCAGAAGACATTACTTTCGAAACTCATCACATCAAGTCACGGATTTGAGGAAAAAAAGTTCCATAAACAGACTAGAAAAAAACCAAAAAAATCAGAAGCTTTTCAGCTCAAAAAAGAAATTTTTAGGATTTTCCAACCAAGAATAATTAAAAATTGTGGAGGTGCTGGTGAGGTTTGGACACCAAAGGAAGGGTTCGTAGCAGGGGTGTGCGTAAATGAAATTTCGAATTTCGTAAATCGTAAATCGTAATTACGGTGAAACCACCGTAAATCGTAAATCGTAGGCCGTAAATCGTAAGCACCAATCAATAATAATAGCCACTGAAGTTTTTTTTTTGAATACTTTGGTGAAACAAGAAATTGAAAACCTTCTTTCAATAAGTGGTAGAGAGTTGTTTCAGAAACTCGTTGCTTTCTAAGCTGCAGATTTAACCTAGGAGTATGAAGGATGAAAGATAAAGTTCTCAGCGTTGACCACTCCCCTGATAATGGGCCACACACTTGACTTCCGTTCAGAATCGTAGAGGATTTTGAATGTGTCATGGGCCTGCGCATTGACTGGCAGGGACCAGCCGATGTTCACGTTAGTGTTCTTATTTTCTCACTCAGGTCTGGTACCAACTCACCGAACCCGAAGGGATGGCAGTCTTGGTCGATCTTGGGCGAGGATTGATCTATCGACCTCTTGGCTTTGCCATACACCGGATCCTAGCTAGGAGTATAGAAAGGAAAAACATTTTTGCTGATTTGTGTGTCCAGCGCCACAATAATAAATGTACAAGGGGTGGCCTGTTCTTAGGCGATATCAGTTATCCTACCGCAGGTCGTTGAGATGTCATTCCAAGAACCGCTCCATCTTGACTAGAAAGGCTAGGCATTTTCACCATGGTAAACCCTCCTGTCACTCCGGAGAATGTATTTGCTTTTTGTGCCTTTGCCCAATTTGGTACCCAAAGGTAAGGAATATAGCGAAGAGGGCCCACAAAACGCTCACATTTGTGAGAGGAGACGGTTTGAATTAAGGCGAAACAGGCGTTTGAATTTCTTTTTCTGAGGGTCGGTTTGTTGAGGACGAAGACCATATAAGCAGGGAAAAGAATTCCGCGCATCAAACTTTCAAGGTAAGTTACGATTTTCGCAAACCTACAAAAACCCAGAGAGGCGAAGCAACGCCGAGAAAACATTGAAACTCCAGGGTTTCAAATTCTATCACGGATGAGAGTGAGTGTACGAGTCCCTATTTGCAGGTTGCTGATTGGGAGGAATTAGGGCATTGGGTAGTTCTTGGTCATTGTTTCAAAGTTGGTTTCCTGAACTAGTCTCAGCTGCTTTTTCCCTTCAGTGACGTGGTGGATCCCTTTCTTCATCTTCTTATCCTTTATTTCAATTGTTGACCTCTGAGTAGACGTAACCTTCTCAATCGGCGGGACAGAAACACCATTTGAAGCCATTTATGGCTCAAAGGCAAGGTTCTCGATGAAATCGGTTGTTGGGCTACCCCCATGGAAAGGTGGATCTGGTCGTCACAAAAGTGAGAATAAGTAAAAAATTTTGAGAAAAAACGCTCGAGAGCAAGTTACTGATTGGTGTCCTTCCGCCCCCAATTCTGTAAAAGCCTGTTTTGTCAACTTTTATTTTACTTCTAAAGTAATTCCTGGGCATTTCTGGAAACTACTGACTACTTTGACAACAGAATAACAGGCGGATAAGCAAGCATTAATGAAAATTTCGTTAATTAGGGTGGCGGCCGACACCTGTAATAGGCTTTGTTGTTGGGCGTTTGGGGGTGTGTATACAAGTCTGTTGGTACCTGCTCGTTGGTGCCCCTGCTTCTACTGAACCCAGCAGACGTTTGAGTGTACACAGGGACCGTTCGAGCGATATAGCGTGCACAACTATACCGCGAAAGTATCCCACACATTGCATAAAGGTGTCGCCGTCCGGCACACTAAGGCCTCTGGTCCATAACACCTTAGGATCCGTACCTAAGGAGTCATGGAGTCTTTGGCCACAAGCCACAATTTCGCCACCCTGAACTGTCGATCGCTGTCGAGTGATATCCAAAAAACTGCGCTATCCAGACTTCTGAGCTATTTCCATGCACCGTTTGCTGCTTTGCAGGAAACCCGCCTCAAGGATAGACCCGTCATCAGCGTCGGAGAGTACACCATCTACTGCGGTAACGCTGACGATAGGAGAGTGGGAGGCTGTGCAATAGCTGTAAGGAAGGATTTCAATGGTATGGTCAAGGAGTTCGGCTCAACGTCGTGTCGGAATGCATTCGTACGACTGCGGGATCACAGAGGATTCAATCTGTGGATAGTGAGTGCTCATGCGCCCACTGAAACCGCCGAAGACAATTCGAAGGATGCGTTTTATGAGGAACTCAATACGTTGCTGGCCAGGATACCTTGTCAACATGCTGTTGTCGTGGGGATTGACGCAAATGCGAAGATGGGACTTGATCAGGAATCCGAAGTACTCGGTAAATGGTTCTACCCAGTGGAGCAAACATCGGACAATGGCTACCGCCTTGTCGACTTTTGTGAACGCAGTGGTCTGATTATTGCATCGACATTCAAGAGGAATCATCGCCGCCATCAGCTTACGTGGCAGGGACCAACCCGGCTATCTCCAGAAGAGCAGCGGAAGCGGAAGATGACAACTTTGAAACTACAGCTTGACTATGTCCTGACGAGGAATATTCCAGTATCGGACATTCGAAGATCTAGAGCTGTGTGGGATGTCGCATTCGATTCGGATCACCGTCCTGTTCTGTTGAACTTCACTGCGAGGATTCATAAGAGGAAGCGAGGGGCTCAGCCTCTCCAGAGGATTGACATGACAAGTCTCAGAGATGAAGAGTGCAGAAGGAATTTTCGACAACGCGTTTCTTTTCACATCGGAGTACGGACTAAGAAGAAACTTTGCGATGCGGATTATTTTGTCAAGTGCATCCAGGAAGCTTCGAAAGAGGCACTCCCGGTTGTACAGCCTAAGAAGAAGTTCGCCTACGTCTCAGAAGAAACAACATCTACCTACAACAGAGTATGTGCTCTCCGAACTGCAGGAAACTTCGTGGAGGAGAAGCGTACGAGGAGGAAGTTGCGTCGGCAGCTTCAAAGTGACCGCGAACGAGAGTGGACGTGTAGAGCTAAGGAGTTCGAGAAGGCTTGGGAGGAGAAGAATCCGAAGAAAGCCTACACGCTGCTGCGACAGTATAGCGGGAAGATGAAGAGATGTTGTCCTGTCTTGAACACTACCAATGGAGTTGGAGTTGGTGATGCGACGCTGCCAATATGGAAGGATTACTTCAGTTCATTACTGAATCGTCCAGCGCCATCAGTACCTGAGCTCCCGCATGTTCAGAGAGCACAATACGATGTCGGTGAGGAACCGCCGACTGAGTCTGAAGGTTTGGATTGTGTCCGGAAAATGAAGAATGGAAAGGCAGGTGGAGGTGACAACATCACTGCTGAAATGCTGAAAGCTCTTCCTCCGTCTGGGATTCGTGAAGTGACCAACACCATCCGTACCGTATGGATGAGCGAAAGGATACCCGATTCGTGGAGACATGCGATCATCGTACCTCTTCACAAGAAGCTATCCGTCACGGATCCTAAGAACTACAGAGGAATCTCTCTACTTCGTGTCATGTACAAGGTTTTGGAACGTATTATTCTCGAGCGACTTATCAAACATCGTGAAAGAACGACCAGAGATGAGCAAGCCGGTTTTCGACCTGGAAGATCGACCATCGACCAAGTGTTCGTCGTGAGAAGAGTAATTGAATCATGGCAGCGGTATTCGAAGCCATTACAGCTTGCATTTTTGGACTTTGAAGCCGCGTTCGACTCTCCTCATCGTGATCGATTGCTCAATGCTCTGCGAGCAGATGGAGTCCCGGAAAAGTATGTTCGGTTAATCGAGGACATGAACAAAGGAACAACAGCAGCAGTTCGTACACCTGTCGGGTTTACGTCAGCTTTCGAGGTGAAAACAGGAGTAAGGCAAGGAGCCGTTGCAGGACCTTTTCTTTTCAACTTCGCCGTTGATGACATCATGCGTAGAGTTGCAGAACAGTTTCCTGCGGATGTGATCCTAACACCATCAGGACGCTCCCTTGTCGACCTGGAGTACGCCGACGACATTGTGTTATTCGCTGAAAACAACGCAAAACTGCAAAGGATTGTGAACCTCATTTCGAAGTATGCCGCAGCCTATGGACTTCGTCTTCGTCCCGACAAATGCAAGCAGATGTGGGTCTCTCAGAAGCCTTTAACGGGAGTTTGTGTGGACGGACAACGTATCGAACGGGTGGAAGATTTCTGTTATTTGGGCTGTTTGCTGAAGAACGATGGTAGTTATGCAGCGGATATTCGACAACGATGTGCGAAAGCTACGTCTGCGTTTAATTCTCTAACCAAGTGTTTGTGGTCTACCACCATCGCGAAGGAAGTCAAGTTGCGCGTCTACCTATCCGCTATTCGCCCTATCATGATGTACGGATCGGAGACGTGGGCAGCACCGGAGACGCAGATGGAAAGGTTGGATTGCACGGAGAGGTAGCTTTTTAGGCGTTTGCTTGGATATTTCTGGCCGCGTGTATGCCATAACGAAGACCTTTACAAGGAAATCGACGCAGTACATCAACGCTTGACACGAGGGAGGTGCCATCATCTCCTAAAGCCATCTCAAGCAGCAATGGAAAGTCGACTTCGACTGCTCGGGCATATACTAAGAAGAACGCCGGATCGTCTCGTACAACACGCTCTAAGAATGCTTCCAAGTCCTGTCTGGAAACGGCCACCTGGGCGTAGGCGAAAGTTCTGGACGGATGTGGTTAAAGAGGATTTAAAGTCACTCGGCATCGAAAGACAGTTCAGGCGCGATGTTTCGTTTCGCAGGAAATGGAATAGTGACAGCTGGATGGAATGTGTTCAAATTGTGGCTGAAGACCGTGAAAAATGGACACGGCTGACTACTAGGACGGCACACCTCGGTGAAGATGCGGAATGACCGCGTCAGGCGAAAGCCAACCGATTAAGTCAAGTAAGTAAGTTGGGCGTTTTCCCCGCGCAAATCCGTTTTTTTTCACTTTTTTTGTTACTACCAGACCTACATTTCCATGAAGAAAACTCAAAAAAATTTTTTTTGCGAATCCTGCCTTTAATTAGAGCGTTTTTGCACGATTTTTTCGACGGTAATCTATGTAGTTCAGGAAATTAAGACAGTTGCTCCTGATGAAAAACGCGAGAACGGAGTCCCTCGTAAGGGGTGCTTTGAAGGCAGTGTTCACGATAATCTTCGATTTTGAGATTAATCGCTAAATCGATTGTTTGGCCCCCGAGTAGAACTGAAATGACGAAGAAACCGAGAAAAACGCACCAGAAGGGCCCGAAATCCTCAAGTATCAGCACGCCTCTTAAGTATCAATGGAACTGTTCGTTGTGACAATGAAATGTTTTGTGGACCCGTCTTTTGCAGTTCTCCATTGTGTGTTGCTCCTTTCTTTCCTTCGGGCCCTAACTAATACTGTTTTGCTCAAAATATTCTTCCATTTTCGATAAGTCCCATTTTTTACCGGTGACAACCACCGTGAACATGTTCATCCAACCAGACAACTAGTCCAGGCCGTAGAATAATGTCACTGAAATAAGACGAATTAGTGCGTTTCTCGCCGTTTCTTCGTAATTTTGGTAACACTTGGTTGCCAACGCATTGTTTTGAGTGGAAAACTTGGAAATGAGAATCATCGTGAACACTGCCTTTAAAGGCAGCAGACACGCTCAAAAATGGTATCAATTTTATGACATAAATCAAAGGTTTGGAGCTGGTTGTATTGGGAACTGACGAAAAAACGAACGAAAACTGTGTGCAAATAGAGGAATAACGGTTATTTTGTTATCAGGTGAAAGTGGACGAGTTTTACGGCGCGCGGTTGAAACAGCGAATATTAGCAACAAAACGGTTGAGATAGAGAAGCCGATATACTCTCACAGCCTGTACTGGAACGTTAACCTCGTTGGAAGCATCAAAAAACCAGCCAAAGTGACCGTATTACTACTATCAATCTGGACGAGTTTGTATTTTGGGGCGGTGTTGCAGAAACTTTTCGATTTGCATTGCTGACATTTAGTAGTTTCGACTCGTTTTTGACGCTTCCAACGGCGTGAGCAGTCTACTAGGAGCCATGCGACCCAAATAGCGTAGTTACCTCAACAACTTTTTCGAGCATGTCTGCTGCCTTTAAAGACAGTGTTCACGATGAAAAAAAATTGAAATTCCTCTGGAAATGGGTAGTGGAGGGACACCCTGTAACGTTAACGTCGAAACAACGCATGAAAACGAGCCAGGAAGAGCCCCAACAGAGCCCGAAGTTGCCACCTTGAGCGCAGGGCAAACCCCAAAAGCGCAATGCCCGCCCTCCGACGTGAACAAATAAAAACTCGAGATCGTGAGATGAGCGGTGGTTTTTGATCAATAGCCCTTTTCTTCCATTCAATCTCGAGTTCTCTCTTTACTCAGGTCAGCTCGCATACATCGGCTGCAAAAGACGGAAGTTACAAACCTCGGACAACTCGTCCACCATATTTCATTAGCTCAATGTTTGAGGGACCATAACTCCGTTCCCAGAAGGTCTTGTAAGACTTCATAGACATCATTGAAATCAGCATTAGGCGGTTTTCAAGATAGGCGGAAAAACAGAACTAATTACATTACTAATTGATGCACCATCAAGCGATTAATTTGGAAATAAATTTGTATGTTATCATTTTCGTGTTATGTTGTTATGCAATACGCTAGCCTAGAGTCCCCCAATCGTGATATCCAGTACTGGCTACTTTATACTGTAGCATCCAGTAGTGGGCACCACGGCTGTGCGTTATAACGTTTTTTTTCAAAACAATCTTTATTTCAGTACAATTCAGCAACTACAAACAACAAAAGAACTACTTTTATTGCAGTAATTAATATTTTCTGTCGAATGTTTTCATGAACCTTTGTATGATGGATTAATCCGTGTTTGATCGTTCTGATGAAGAAATCAGAATTATTTTGTGTTGTGGAACCATGTAAGGATTGATGAGATGCGTAGGGAGTGGAAAACCCGATTTTACCCACCTATGTATGTAGAATGCCGCAATCCCTTAGAGACTCGGCTTGCCGTGCGATATGGTGTGTGTACGCAGCTACACAGCACACACGGGAGTGGACGCGCACACGATATTAATAAAAAAATGTATTTTATTACAGAACGGGAAAGATAAAACTATTGAAACTGAAGCAAATGGAAGATGGTAAAGGTAGTCTATTCTGGATGTACCCATTTCAGAAAATTAATGTAAATAAACAAAGTTAGAGCGGGGGTAAGTATTTAGCCGTGACAAGGTTCATTCAAACGAACCTAGTTGATCAAAACTAGCATTAAACTGCGAGCAAAGTATATTGTGAGAAAGAGGAGAATCTGGCAAACATTTTAGCATCAATGGACCCGGTTTTTAAGAATGGACGAGTTTTAAGGTCCTTAAATCACATTGAATCACGCTTTTGTTACTAAACTGTTTTCCAGATTCTCCTCTTTCTTCCAATGCTCTTAGTTCTCATAGTTAATTCTGTTTTTAATCAACAAGGTTCATTTGAATGAACCTTATCAAGTCCGAAAAATTCACCCTGCTCCAATTTAGTTTATTTACATTAATTTTCTACAATGGATACATTGAAAGCATCCTAGTTCTGCCCTCTTCCATTTACTCCAGTTTCAATTCTTTTCTCCTCCCCGTTCTGAAATAAAACACAATTTTAATTAATATTGTGCGCGCGTCCAATCCAGTGTGTGCTGTGTAGCTGCGGAAAAACACCATATCGCACGGCAAGCCCAGTCTCTAAGGGATTGCGGCATTCAAACTAAATAAAATTCGGGTTTTTATGTACAGGGTACTTCTCAAGTAGGAAGATACTATTATTTGCTTCTTTCACTGGAACTTGCAGTCTTCAAGTTTTACAGTCGGCTCTCTTCGTAAGTCATACTCATAGACGAAAATCCGTTGGCTAGTTTTTATACTGACTGTGATATCTGTATTTTCAGTCTGTCATAATACAGCAGTTCGCTAATCCTTTCCTGAACGTGAACGATAGCGCTTCTGAGCGCTGTCTTTGTATCTTTGCCTTGGATCGGTAACAGGGCTGTGCGGAACTCCTTTTCAAGATTTTCGGAAACGAAACGGAAGAGAAATGGTCAAAAAACGGCGGAAACGGAAATCCGGAAACGGAAGAGAGCAAAAAAACTTTTGGGTTTTTTCATTCTCAAGCTTCGCTGCTGCTCATTGCCCGTAACTCTCGATCAATAACCAATGATTTCAGTCAATAAACTAATACTTACACTAAATAAAGTCACTACGAGGCATTCAACGATTTCGAAGTCCCGCTTCTCGAATTCAAAAATGGGAACCTCTAAAAATAGTTATTATATGCAGCCGCCCTTCAAGGGTGTGCGGTAATTTTCCGTATGCCGACTGCAGTTTGCTGGCCGTCTTGAGGTTCGCCGTTGCCGTTTGCCGAAATTTTATTGTTCGTAGCTGCACACCTCTGGTGTACAGCCTGCCCTCAAGAACGCAGTCCAAGCGACATCAGGTGTCTTTCAAGCCTGATCAGAAGTCAATTTTCAGATAATCAGCAACCACTTTTTCTTCTCTCGAACCATATTTGCCAATTGGAGTGGATTTCAAACGATTGAAATTGAAAAATGAAAAAAACTCCTCGGCGAGATGCGAAAATTCTCTTATTCTCTGCCTCAAACGAGCCTTGCCGCTACCCGTGGTCACCTCCACCTGTCTTCGCCGAGATCCCTTCCTGGAAGACGGGCTGCACGTGCAAAAAAAACTATATCGATTTTTGTTGTTGGCGTGGCGGTAAACAAGCGAAGAAGTGGAATCAAGAAGAGAACTTCAAGAAATCATTGAATCTCAGAGCAAAAGCTACATAATCCCAAAAAGAAATCCTCAGTAGGCGTTTAGATTCGCGCCACGCCCATTTCGTGCCATCATTTTATAGGGTTCCAATCTCAGGCCCCCAAACTTCGTGAATGATCTCAACATGGCTCTGATATTCGCTTGAACACGAAGAGGTCAGATGTAATTCCCAGCGTCTTATTAAACCTTCGGAAATCTTTCCTAGAGCAACAATCATAGATAGCGTTTCACTAATTTATTCCGTTTCCGGACCCAAAAACTCGGAAACGGAAGCGGAACGGAACAGCCCAAAAAACACCGGAAATACGGAAACGGAATCGGAAACGGAACAGTTCCGCACAGCCCCGATCGGTAACCACCAGCGTGACCAATGAACGTTGCACCAAAAACATGACATTACATCAATCTTTACTTGCTACTAGATAACAGAGTAGTGTTAATTCCTTCATCAAAAAATCTAACACACCATAAATAATCTTTAATTCATAGAGTTTTCAATAAAAAAAACTTCGACAGCACCTATGAATTATTGCGAACACGACCTGCGATTCTATCAATGATTTGAATTCTGTGAGTGTTCGCCTTACAGGCAGTGTCCACGATAAAAAACATGTCTAATTTTTTGATGGAGATTGGCAGCTGCGGGGCCTAGCGCAACCCTAACGTTGAAAAAACTAAGAAAATGAGCTCGTAACGGTCCCCTACGGCCCCAAAGTTGGACACCCGTCAGCTCACACCCAGATGCACTTTCCACGCCCACCGACGTGACCAAATGAATGCTCGAGATTGTGAGATGAGCGATGGCTTCCGATCAATAGCCCGTTCTTCCCTTCATTGTCAACTTCTCTCTTTACTCAGGTCAGCTCGCATACTGAAAAGACGGAAGTTACAAGCCTCGGACAACTCGTCCACAATGCTTCCCTAGCTCAGTTTTTGAGGGACCATAACTCCGTTCCTAGAAGGTATTGTACGATTCCAAAAACATCATTGGAATCAGCATGGGACCGTCTTCAAAAAAGGCGGAAAAGCAGAAAAACGATTCATACCGTGAACACTGCCTTAAAAAGCGGAGAAGAAGATATGAGAAATCAGAAGAAAACGTGTATTATTTTTTTCCGGAAATTCAGCATATCACGGCCTTCGTTTTTTTTTTGGGGGGGGGGTTCCGGTTTAGGGACCCCCCTTTGCCCTAACTGCAACGTCCAATATGCACCCCCTCCCCCTAAGGCTAACCGGGACGCGTGCCCAGCCCTGCTCCCAATACGGTCCTGCACGAATTTCATGATCAAGCACGCTTCCACTGATGTCCTGCACATCCTGCGCACTACCACTTTGTTTCTGCATACTTTCTACGGCGTCTTGCACTTCTTTAATCGAATAAAAAGTTTGATCAGCTCGCATAAGCCTGGTGGTTCACTCGCATAAAGCTGGTGGTGACTTCGCATCTAAAAGGTGGGTTGTCTCGCGTTGAAAACCCATTTGCTACCACCCCAGATTTTTCGCATCTCAGGATGGGAAACAATACGGGTTAGCAATCACAGAAAGTAACATGCAGTTACAGTAAAATTAAGCAAACACACACATTCGGCATGGATCCTAGTGATACTTTGCGTCCCCTATTGAAGGTTGGCCCCAAACTCGCTGCACCTACGTCATAGCATATAGCACCGGGTTTAGGCCAACTTTCAATAAGGAACGCAAAGTATCAATATGATCTATGACGACTGTAAGCAGAAACTGGGTGGTCGTCTAGTGGCCCCAAACAATGAGGAGGGTGGGCGGGTCGGTGGGAAGGGCTAGGCACTTCTATTGGTCGGCGCCACTTCGGTAACCAATAGCGCTGCTTAGCCCTTCCCTCTGATCCGCCCAATCTTATCACTGTTTGGCGTCACAAAACGACCACTCGCCTAAAACTTTAGAAAATTTCCGAAATGTCGCACGCGCGTTCGCGTCGCTATTGGAGCACGTTACGGGTCACTGTTGGATACTTCGAAGTAGCAGAACTGAACCGAATCGTGACGCATTTTGGATAATCGGAATCCGAATCATGAACCGAATCCTGGTTTATTTTGGTGATTCGGATTTCGGTTCGATTCGGGTTTGACCTTTTTTCGGTGATTCGGATTCCGGTTCGGTTCGGATTTGACTTTTTTTCGGTGATTCGGATTTTGGTTCGGTTCGGATTTGACCTTTTTTCGGTGATTCGGATTTCGGTTTGGTTCGTATTTGACCTTTTTTCGGTGATTCGGATTTCGATTCGATTCGCATTTGCCGTTTTTTCGGTGATTCGGATTTCGGTTCGATTCGGATTTGGCCTTTTTTCGGTGACTCGGATTTCGGTTCGATTCGGATTTCACGTTTTTTCGGTGATTGGGATACCGTATCGTCGAAATTTTGAATCATTCGGACGGATATCCGAAATTATCCGAATCGGATCCCATGTATAGTATGTAGACGTCTTTGTTGACAAAGTACCTTTGAATCGCCGCATGATTGAGAAATGTTCTCTTCATTTTTTTGGTTAATTCAGCAGCAAATTCGCCTTATTCGTTCCACTCCCACCTGCTTTAGCAGCAAGCTCATCTTTAGTCTCCCTATCGAATTTAGTCTAGTGAATTGAAGCGGCGCGACAAACACGATGGGTCGTGAGGCGTTACTCACAAAACTGGCCAACGGGGTTTCGATCGCTCGCGACGATCTACCTCCGCAACCCCGTCCATTCACTAGAATAAATTGTACGCGGAGGCTCTACCTACTCACATAAACCATGGCTCAGAGCGGAACGCGGAACCGGCTCCTCCCTAATTACTACGTCACTGCCGGTACAACAACCAAGGGTAGACATGCAACCGCAACTGTCCTCCGCTTACTATGTATTAGGTCTAGAAGTTAATTTCCGCGTTTTTTTACGCTTTTTACACTATTGAAAACTGGACATACTTAAACAAAATTTTTATTCAAAATAATTTCCGTCATTAATAACAACCATTTCCCAGAGTTTGGGTAACTTATGGATTCCATCATAATAAAATTTTTCTGGTTTGGCCTCCACCCATTCATCGAGCCATTTTTTGACATCTTGACGATCTTGAAAGCGCTGCTCCGTTAGACCATGCGCCATTGCCCGGAAAAGGTGATAATCCGACGGGGCGATGTCTGGAGAGTACGGCAGGGTGCGGTAAGACTTCCCATTTGAACTCTTTAGCGTATCCTTTACCGTTCGAGCAACATGAGGTCGAGCGTTATCATGAAGCAATATGACTTTTTCGTGTCGACTCGC
>JAPDOI010000797.1:0-165000 GCA_029168955.1 Aplectana chamaeleonis | reverse complement strand
TTAGCTCCGTCACAATTTTGCCCCCCTTGGGCTCTAGCGATCACTCCGCAGTTCAGTTCACACTCAACCTTCAAAAACAATCGGCCCCAGTTATATACAAAAGGAATTTCAAAAAAGTCAATTTCGATGCTGCACGTGACTATTTACTAAATGTAGACTGGTTTAGCTCCTTGGACGCTGCGGGTAGTGTTTATGGCCTATGGTATACTTTGTCGCTGTAATGAGCGACAGGCATGCAATCTAACACAAATCGTGGAGGGACCCGCATGGGAGCAACGACAACGGTCGTCGTAGGAACAGATGTCGCGTGTGGGTCGCAGCGACGTGTCGCGGAGGGCTGACATACTGCAACTGTGCCATAGCCTGTCCCTACCACTGTCGCTGCCGCTATGCAGTGCACTGCGACAGCGACAGATTTAAAGGACGGGAGGCGGTCGCTGTCGCTGTGCAGAGCGACGCGACCGTGTGTCGCAAAAGTATACCATACCCCTATGAAAAGTATGAACTTCTTATCGCAGTCATGCAACACTGCATTGAAATGTTTGTCCCTTTTGAACAATTTACGGGAAAAAAAACCAAAACTTCCTGCTTACTTAGCTAGACTTGAGCGTCTGAGATCGAGTGCGTGGTATGAAGCTAAACTCCACAATAGTAGTGAAAAGTGGGACCACTTTAAGGCAATTAGCGATCGATTCGTGCGGAAAATGAAAAAATTCAACAATCAAATCGAGAAAAAGGCTGTGGAATCTGAAGACCGACACTCTTTCTACAGGTTCCTCAACTAAAACTTCAAGAAAAGCCACGTGTTGGAGTACTTTATAGCCCCGATGGCGTGATTCTGAGGAAGGATGATGAAAAAGCCGAGTTACTGGCAAGCGTTTTTGAAAAGGCTTTCTCTGAAGTTGCCGATACGTCGAGACATTCTGTTCCCGGTGCATTTGCCGTTATGAATGACTCATGCTGGTTCCACAGGGATGAAATTTGAATGAACTTTTACGATGGCCTAACTCTGGATCTCAAACCCCTGACGACATCCCGCTTAGTTTCATCAAAAGCGTCGCCAATGAGATTTCTGGTCCCTTAGAACACATTTTTAAAGTTCTATGACGGCTGAAGTTCCTCTGAAATGGAGGTGTTCATTAGTTACTCCAATTCCAAAAAAGCCCCCGTTCACTAACCCGTCCAACTTCAGACCCATCAGTATTACATCTATTTTATCGCGTCTTTTTGAAAAAATTCTCAAAAAACGGATGGTTGCACATCTCTACGATAACCATATTATCTCCCCTCTTCAGCATGGGTTTCAGAAGGGCAAGTCCACGGTGACGGCAATGATAGAAGCGTTGAACAACTGGACAGCTCTCATCGATCAAGGAAAACATGTGGACGTTGTTTATTTTGACTTCACCAAGGCTTTCGATAAGGTTTCCCATGATAAATTGTTGCAAAAACTTTCACTTGTTGGTATTCATTCGCGAATTGTCTCATGGATTTCGTCATTTTTGACTGATAGGACGTTTTCTGTCCGCGTTAACTCGTCCTTTTCGAGTCCGCGACCCGTTCATAGCGGAGTCCAACAAGGAGGAGTACTTTCTCCCATCCTTTTCAACATCTACACGTATGAAATCGCGAATTTGATCACTCACTTCGGCATCGGGTTCAGTGCTTTTGCTGACGATATCAAAATTTATCATGAGGTTACTTCCCTGGGGGCTGTGAATCTTTACAGCAATCAGTTAATGCTATCAGCATGTGGTTTCATGATTGGGATTTGCCCCTGTCTAAGGAAAAGACCAAAATTCTCCACCTCGGTTCCAACAATCATAACTTCAATTATAACATGCGCATTGTGAGATCACGTCGAGGAAGGCTACTGTTGCAGTGAATAAGATATTCAGAGCTTTGGCAACACGCAATCCATCTGTGCTTATAAGAGCCTACACCACCTACGTGAGGCCAATTCTTGAATATGGCACGCCGGTGTTTAATCCCTACAAAGTGAAGGACATCAACTCTTTGGAGAAAGTCCAAAGCAACTTCACAAGGAAATTGTTTATTAGGATGCATGGTTTCGTTTATGGCCGCATACCCGATTCCGTGCAGAGAAATGAGCTATTTCATTTGAAACCGTTATCCCTCAGAAGAGTAGAGAATGACTTACTTCTTCTCCACAAGATCCTGTTTGGCGTAGATTTCGGTCTTAAACCTGAGGACCTTGTGACAACGAGAGAGTCAACCACTAGGGGTGGCCCCATCAAACTCCATCGTTACACATCTAACCTCAACTGCAGGCGTTACTTTTTCATCAACAGAACTATACCCATTTTTGAGAACCTTGGTAGAAATCATTCCATTCCTTACAACTACACGTCAATCAAAAACTTCATTCGAGAAAAATTTGAGCTGGCTGCTCGTACAGGTAGCCCTTCCTGACTGGCTGGATAGCTTGTGATTCCTTTCTTTAGGTTGATTATTGCAGCAATGCGCTTTTCTTTTCTGTTCCGCTATGTTGTTTTTTTTTCGTTTCCATGCTTTCAACTTCCTATGGTTCATTCGTATTTCGCGGTCGTTTTGAACATTGTTTTTGACTACACAGGCTTGCCTATGTAATAAATATATATTTATGGGTTTTGATGGACCGACGTCGCAAAACCATGAAACGCTCTCAATTTCGGAGTCCCGAAACATAAGCCAGAAAAACAGAGAGGAAGGTCACACTCCATCAAAGAGACCAAGAAAACGCTTATCGTTACACCGATTACCCTACCTTTGACTTCGATGCTCTTAGCTCTCCAACCTTGGGTAAGGTCTATAAGGACATCTGTTGCACTGGCTTGCACCCACATCACTGAGTTCAACTCCAGTTGCCAATCAGATTCGAATGTATCTATCCCCAGGAGATGAGGCTAACGCTAAAAGCTTTGGGTCGACCCATACTGCTGGAGATGATACATTGTGAAATAGCGAGTTCGAAAACTTCAAAATGTATAAACCTGGAAACGCCAAGTTAAACACAAGGGGTGGTAGTAATTGGGGGTGTTAAACGCGAATTAACAGGCGCTAAGTTCGCGTTAAACGCGAGTTTAACCACAACAGAATAGTCTTTTAACGGCTTCCGCCAGGGAAACGGGCGATGAGGGATCAAAAACAAAGCAGGGATCATTGCTGAAACACGTTGGCCGTCTTCTTTGGTAGCACTAATCAATCCCTCCAAATCAGCTGTTAATTTTTTGGCGAGCGCCGACACTTCTCCCGCTTTTGTTTATTTTCTTCCGAAATTCATTCGCTACGCTATTATCAGGTTAGTTTCATTTTCATAATTCATTGCATAGCACAGGCTATGAGGAGTATGTAGTAAATTATTTGCTTGCTCGCGTTTCGAACAGGTTTCCACAACTTTTTTAGTGCAAAAAAGTGAAAATTTTCCAAGCGACTGATTTTCAAGTGATTTGATGCTTTAGTAATGTTTAATGAGCATTAGTCGGGGCGTATCAGGCGAGTTTTGTGAGAAAGAAATGCGAACTTGTTTCTGCAACCAACTGTATTTGTTCTCCTTTTTCTATAAGATTCAAATACTCCTCTTTCATTGCCAGATCAGTGCCATCGTGGCCTCTTATTTTTTTGAGGGTCCGCGACGCACTTGCTTTGGCGCATTGGTAGAGCCACTCGAAGTGTTTCAAATTCCTACCATGAAATATGTGCACAAAATCTTTTCCTTGCATGATGCGCATATGAGTGTGTAACAGTGTTCTTATATATTTTCAGCACTAACTGCGGGCGGGGGATTAGTTTCATTTTGAGAAGACGGCAAACACTTCACAAATTCAACTGCATCAATGACCGAAACCACACCATTACCCCAATCTCGGACGCGAGACTTCGGTTGCACGCTTCCGAAAAAAACACTTGAATTCTTTTTCAAGAACGAAAATAAACTATCTAGTTTATCATCATTCTTAAAGGTTTTTAACTATCCATTTCAGTTGAATGCAGGACATTCTTTTGAATTTATGCATTACTCGACGAGTTTCGGAATGTCTTTTTTGCACCTAGCGTTACCTTCCCAAGAACACCTTGCAAATAATTCATCCAGAAAGTTTCAAATTTTCGTTCGCTCGAAATTTCCTTTGGAGAATTTTTTTGTTTTTTAAAAAAACTTTTGTTTGAAAAAATTTTAAAAAAAACGTTAACAAAGTTGCTACAAATGCAAACTTTTGTCAGATCACACGCATTTGATTGATTGAGGCTAATGATTAACCTAACGTGTCTTTTCGAGAGTGGTCCTGAAAACTCACGGAGCTCATAAAAAATTACGAGAACTAGGATTTCCAAGGAAAATTTAAAAAATTGCGTTCTGATCGTGTTTAGAACAAGCGAAATATTACAAAGTTCCCTTTGAATGCTCTTCCTAATGAATAAAATAAATAGCATTATTATGATCATTGATCATAATAATGCTATTTATTTATTTAGCATTATTGAAGGTGTCGCCGTCCGGCACACTAAGGCCTCTGGTCCATAACACCTTAGGATCCGTACCTAGGGAGTCATGGAGTCTTTGGCCACAAGCCACAATTTCGCCACCCTGAACTGTCGATCGCTGTCGAGTGATATCCAAAAAACTGCGCTATCCAGACTTCTGAGCTATTTCCATGCACCGTTTGCTGCTTTGCAGGAAACCCGCCTCAAGGATAGACCCGTCATCAGCGTCGGAGAGTACACCATCTACTGCGGTAACGCTGACGATAGGAGAGTGGGAGGCTGTGCAATAGCTGTAAGGAAGGATTTCAATGGTATGGTCAAGGAGTTCGGCTCAACGTCGTGTCGGAATGCATTCGTACGACTGCGGGATCACAGAGGATTCAATCTGTGGATAGTGAGTGCTCATGCGCCCACTGAAACCGCCGAAGACAATTCGAAGAATGCGTTTTATGAGAACTCAATACGTTGCTGGCCAGGATACCTTGTCAACATGCTGTTGTCGTGGGGATTGACGCAAATGCGAAGATGGGACTTGATCAGGAATCCGAAGTACTCGGTAAATGGTTCTACCCGGTGGAGCAAACATCGGACAATGGCTACCGCCTTGTCGACTTTGTGAACGCAGTGGTCTGATTATTGCATCGACATTCAAGAGGAATCATCGCCGCCATCAGCTTACGTGGCAGGGACCAACCCGGCTATCTCCAGAAGAGCAGCGGAAGCGGAAGATGACAACTTTGAAACTACAGCTTGACTATGTCCTGACGAGGAATATTCCAGTATCGGACATTCGAAGATCTAGAGCTGTGTGGGATGTCGCATTCGATTCGGATCACCGTCCTGTTCTGTTGAACTTCACTGCGAGGATTCATAAGAGGAAGCGAGGGGCTCAGCCTCTCCAGAGGATTGACATGACAAGTCTCAGAGATGAAGAGTGCAGAAGGAATTTCCGACAACGCGTTTCTATTCACATCGGAGTACGGACTAAGAAGAAACTTTGCGACGCGGATTCTTTTGTCAAGTGCATCCAGGACGCTTCGAAAGAGGCACTCCCGGTTGTACAGCCCAAGAAGAAGTTCGCCTACGTCTCAGAAGAAACAACATCTACCTACAACAGAGTATGTGCTCTCCGAACTGCAGGACACTTCGTGGAGGAGAAGCGTCTGAGGAGGAAGTTGCGTCGGCAGCTTCAAAGTGACCGCGAACGAGAGTGGACGTGTAGAGCTAAGGAGTTCGAGAAGGCTTGGGAGGAGAAGAATCCGAAGAAAGCCTACACGTTGCTGCGACAGTATAGCGGGAAGATGAAGAGATTTTCTCCTGTCTTGAACACTACCAATGGAGTTGCAGTTGGTGATGCGACGCTGCCAATATGGAAGGATTACTTCAGTTCACTACTGAATCGTCCTGCGCCATCAGTACCTGAGCTCCCGCATGTTCAGAGAGCACATTACGATGTCAGTGAGGAACCGCCGACTGAGTCTGAAGTTTTGTCTTGTGTCCGGAAAATGAAGAATGGAAAGGCAGGTGGAGATGACAACATCACTGCTGAAATGCTGAAAGCTCTTCCTCCGTCTGGGATTCGTGAAATGACCAACACCATCCGTGCCATATGGATGAGCGAAAGGATACCCGATTCGTGGAGACATGCGATCATCGTACCTCTTCACAAGAAGCTATCCGTCACGGATCCTAAGAACTACAGAGGAATCTCTCTACTTCGTGTCATGTACAAGGTTTTAGAACGTATCATTCTCGAGCGACTTATCAAACATCGTGAAGGAACGACCAGAGATGAGCAAGCCGGTTTTCGACCTGGAAGATCGACCATCGACCAAGTGTTCGTCGTGAGAAGAGTAATTGAATTGTGGCAGCGGTTTTCGAAGCCATTACAGCTTGCTTTTTTGGACTTTGAAGCCGCGTTCGACTCTCCTCATCGTGATCGATTGCTCAATGCTCTGCGAGCAGATGGAGTCCCGGAAAAGTATGTTCGGTTAATCGAGGACATGAACAAAGGAACAACAGCAGCAGTTCGTACACCTGTCGGATTTACGTCAGCTTTCGAGGTGAAAACAGGAGTAAGGCAAGGAGCCGTTGCAGGACCTTTTCTTTTCAACTTCGCCGTTGATGACATCATGCGTAGAGTTGCAGAACAGTTTCCTGCGGATGTGATCCTAACACCATCAGGACGCTCCCTTGTCGACCTGGAGTACGCCGACGACATTGTGTTATTCGCTGAAAACAACGCAAAACTGCAAAGGATTGTGAACCTCGTTTCGAAGTATGCCGCAGCCTATGGACTTCGTCTTCGTCCCGACAAATGTAAGCAGATGTGGGTCTATCTGAGGCCTTCAACTGGAGTTTGTGTGGACGGACAACGTATCGAACTGGTGGACGATTTCTGTTATTTGGGCTGTTTGCTGAAGAACGATGGTAGTTATGCAGCGGATATTCGACAACGATGTGCGAAAGCTACGTCTGCATTCAATTCTCTAACCAAGTGTTTGTGGTCTACCACCATCGCGAAGGAAGTCAAGCTGCGCGTCTACCTATCCGCTATTCGCCCTATCATGATGTACGGATCGGAGACGTGGGCAGCACCGAAAACGCAGATGGAAAGGTTGGATTGCACGGAGAGGAAGCTTTTTAGGCGTTTGCTTGGATATTTCTGGCCGCGTGTATGCTATAACGAAGACCTTTACAAGGAAATCGACGCAGTACATCAACGCTTGACACGAGGGAGAGGTGCCAGCATCTCCTAACGCCATCTCAAGCAGCAATGGAAAGTCGACTTTGACTGCTCGGGCATATACTAAGAAGAACGCCGGATCGTCTCGTACAACACGCTTTAAAAATGCTTCCAAATCCTGTCTGGAAACGGCCACCTGGGCGTAGGCGAAAGTTCTGGACGGATGTGGTTAAAGAGGATTTAAAGTCACTCGGCATCGAAAGACAGTTCAGGCGCGATGTTTCGTTTCGCAGGAAATGGAATAGTGACAGCTGGATGGAATGTGTTCAAATTGTGGCTGAAGACCGTGAAAAATGGACACGGCTGACTACTAGGACGGCACACCTCGGTGAAGATGCGGAATGACCGCGTCAGGCGAAAGCCAACCGATTAAGTCAAAAGTAAGTCAAAAAGCATTATTGATCAGAACGGAGGTCGTTTCTCATTGCAGGCACTGTTCGCAATAAACTTCATCCTCGAATTCTCCATGACAAACGCTTCTCGTGGCTCTCAGAAGCAGAACAGCGTCGAAAAAACGGGGACGAAAAGCTACCCAGGAGCCGCAAAACGGCTGGCAGTAAAGAATCTAAATAGCATTACTTGTATAATCTTTCCGATCCCTCGTCTTTCCACCGTAAACGTCGTTCGTGTACAAAAGTAGAAAATACTTATGCGGACGAAGGTCACGCATAATGTATGTGTAAGCAGAGGGCAGCTTTCTTTAAACAGGCAACAAACCGTGGAACCTATGTCGCGGTTCGTAGCCGGCCAGGAAGTGGCGGTTTGTTCGCGTTCATTTGGCGGCTCTACTGCATTTATGTCGCGGTATGTTGGCGGCTTGGAGGTGGCGGTTTATTCGCGTTTAACACCCCATTTACTACCACCCCAGAGGTTGGCCCAAACATATAGATGACGCGAACAAGATACAGATGTTGTAGTACGCCAAGATTCGGTTACGAACTCAATCGCCTTACTTCAAAAGTACTGCGCTATACAGGATGCAATGCCATCGTTCGAAACCTTCTACGCTACCATCGCCAGTTCTGCTCGAAGTTTGCAGTCGTGGTCCAACGACCTCCGAAGCGTTGAAAACAGTCTTTGCTTTCATTGGATTTCGCTAGAAAACCAAGAAGCAATGTCTATTCTAAATGCTGTAGTCGAGATAATGTTGAGCTAGTATACGTACAATGATTCACTCTATTTTTCATTTCAAAACTGCTTCTGTTGAATCGATAATGTTGACTATTCCATGAAAAATTATGTCCCTAAATAATTTCACCTCGAGATTCTATTTTTCAGCGATGCAGACATTATTTTAGGTGGGTCGAAAAAAATATCGACCCCCCCCCCAAAATTTTCGAGTTTTCCCTCACGGTGGTCCGCGGACCACCGTGAGCTTGACCCTGACAGCGTTCATCGCATCTATGTAGAGAGGGGCTGAAAGTGCAAAAGTGTATAGCCTAGCTCCGTCATTTTAGCCGGTCGAGGTAAGGTTTATCGGGCTAATCATGTCAAAATCTACTTATCACTGTTACATTTTACAACCGACCGCTCCGCTGCTTGCTCCGTCCGGACTCATCCGAGCGAGCTAGGATTGAGCGACTCCGGTTGAGCGAGAGCGGTTGTGCTGCCATGAGTTTCAAGCACATCGACCTTCGACCAACCGCTTCTCATTGGTAATAAGCTGTTCAATTTTTGGTGCACTACGCTATAAGGCCCCGGTCATAGTTGGATGAGTCGACGCCTCCAGCCCGGTCGATACACACAGAATGCATTGGAAATGGGATGCAAAAATCACTCGGTGTATCCCCCCGCACCCCCCAACACCCCCAACACCCACCCGGTCGATACGTATGAACAACATGGTGAGGTGAAGCTGAGAAAATCACTCGGTGTATTCCCCCGCACCATCACCCCCCTTCGTACCTTCAACATTTCCCGGTCGATACGTATGTTTAAAAATGATGGAGTGAGGTTGAGAAAATCACTCGATGTATCCGACGCGGTCGATATCCATGCAATACGTGGATGAGAAAATCAACGGGTGGGCGGGTCGATGATAAAACATTGCGTATCACTAGAAAGCTAACCTTACTGCTACCTCCGCTACCTCACCATACTCTCCTTCACTATTTCTCTGAACAGGTGCAATCCTGTTGGCCACGTAATCATCGTCATATCTAGTTGGATACATCGAGTGATTTTCTCAACCTCACGCCATCATTTTAAACATTCGTATCGACCGGGGGGGGTGCGGGGGGGGTGTTGGGGGGTGCGGGGGGATACAGATGCAAATAGCACCAACTATGACTGGGGCCTAAGGCCCCGGTCAGACTTCGTCGAAAAACCTGCTGAGTCCGACTGAGTCCGAATGAATCCGGGGTGGAAAAACCTGCTGAGTCCCACTGAGTCCGGATGCCCCCAGCGCCAACCAGTTCCTCTACGAAACACGCAATTGATAGTGACGATTATCATCTCAGCTGTGAATCGGAACGCGTTTGGTGGCTGATTTTTCTTGTTTTCAACATGTCTGAATCTGATTTCCGTATCAGCAGCAGGTGGGGCAGAGCGCAGATGACGAGAGTCGAGATGTGGCGGGACTACTCAGGTCGCAGTCGGCCGAAAAAAATGCACCCAAATCACGTGAGAAACACCTATATCGACCGGGTGGGGTGAGGATGGTTTCGGTGGAACTCAGTGGGACTCAGTCGGTGCCAGGGCTGGACACGCGTCCCGGTTAACCTTAGAGAGGTGCATATTAGACGTTGCAGAGAGGGCAAAGGGGGGTGCCTAAACAAACACCAAAAGAAAGAACGAAGTGCATGTTCTGTCGAATTTCAGGAAAAAAAAATAATACGCACTATTCTTCTGATTTGTCATGTCTTCTTCCCCGCTTTTTGAGTCGAACACTAAAAGAATTCAAATTATTGACAGAGATGCTGGTTGTGTTCGCAATAATTCATAGTTGCTGTCAAAGTTTGTTTCGATGAAGGAGTGAACACTACTCCGTTATCTTGTAGCAAGTAAGGATTGGTGTGGTGTCATGTTTCTTTGGTGCAACGTTCATTGATTACGCGGGTGGCTACCGATTCGAGGCAAACATACTAAGACAGGAAAACTATCACTCAAGTTCAAATAGATTAGCGAACTGGGGTCGTATTCGCCAATAACCCGCAGGGTGGTCGAAGGGTAAACGAGGTGAAATTTCAGTACAAAACGCGCTTGAATGCCGCAATCCCTTAGAGACTGGGCTTGCCGTGCGATATGGTGTTTTTCCGCAGCTACACAGCACACACTGGATTGGACGCGCGCACAATATTAATTAAAATTGTGTTTTATTTCAGAACGGGGAGGAGAAAAGAATTCAAACTGGAGTAAATGGAAGAGGGCAGAACTAGGATGCTTTCAATGTATCCATTGTAGAAATTTAATGTAAACAAACTAAGTTGGAGCGGAGTGAATTTTTTGGACTTGATAAAGTTCATTCAAGTGAATCTAGTTGATTAAATACACCAATAAACATGAGAACTAAGAGCATTGGAAGAAAGAGGAGAATCTGGAAAACATTTTAGTAACAAAAGCGTGATTCAATGTGATTTAAGGACCTTAAAACTCGTCCATTCTTAAAAACCGGGTCCATTGATGCTAAAATGTTTGCCAGATTCTCCTCTTTCTCACAATATACTTTGCTCTCAGTTTAATGCTAGTTTTGATCAACTAGGTTCGTTTGAATGAACCTTGTCACGGCTAAATACTTACCCCCGCTCTAACTTTGTTTATTTACATTAATTTTCTGAAATGGGTACATCCAGAATAGACTACCTTTACCATCTTCCATTTACTTCAGTTTCAATCCTTTTCTCCTCCCCGTTCTGTAATAAAATACTTTTTTTATTAATATTGTGTGCGCGCCCAGTCCCGTGTGCGCTGTGTAGCTGCGTACAAACACCGTATCGCACGGCAAGCCAATTTTCTAAGGGATCGCGGCATTCTAGGAGGGTAAAACTCGGGTTTTCTACTCCCTACGAATCACATGAGTCTTAACATTGTTTCACAACACAAAGTAGTTCTGATTTCCACATCAGAACAATCAAACACAGATTAACTAATCCTTCATAGGTTTATGAAAACATTCGACAGGAAACATTAATTATAACAATAGTAGTAGTTCTGTTCTTGGTAATTGTTCAATTGTTTTGTATTGAAAAATGTTTTATCTTGTGTCATAACTTACCCTCTTACTAACAATTCCTCATGGGGTTGTTTTGAAGTTCAGAAATTACACTACCCTTTTTGTTGCCATTTTCAGAATTTTCTCTATTCAGTGCTTTTTTTTATTCTTGTTTTTTTTTTAAATCAGGAAGTCAAGATCATTGCTGTCCAACTATTCGGAAAACAGCCGATTTCGATTTAACATAAGGGGGTGCCTAAAAATTACCGAGCTAAGGGGGGTGCATATTCAGAATCGCCATGCCGGGACGTGTGCCCAGCCCTGGTCGGTGCATTGGCCCCGCCCTTGTGCGCATGAGAACCATCAATATCGACCGGGGGATTGCGGTGGGCATCAGACGGTCGCAGTCGGACTCAGTGGGTTGATTTTTTTGCACCCGTCTTCCACGAATTCGATGCGTATCGACCCGGTGGGACTCAGTAGATCCACCGACTATGACGGGGCCTAACTGGTTACAGCCCGTACTGTGTAATAAAATGCTGTTGTTTGAGGGGGGGGGGAGTTCGATAGCTATGCAAAGTAAGGATCACAAGAGAAGGACATTGGAGTCATGCGGGGTCGATTCACCCTTTGTATACACTTTCACCGCCTGGGATGGAGGTTGAACACTGCTACAATATAAGGACTCACACCTTTCTCAGGTGTGGTTTTGCCGGAAGTCGACAATTCTGAAAACTACGAGTCACGAGAGTAGGTTATTTGAGTCAAGCGTGGCCGATTTACCCTGCATACGAAATTTCACCGTCTGAGATCGTCGCTGAAGGGCGCTACATTGTATTCTTTTTGAAAGGGTATAAGTTTAGTAGTAAATGAGTTATCCGGAAAAATCCTGGTGTGGGTTCACATCTAACGAAGTACTGAGAAAACGAGTAAATCGACCACGCTGGACTCAAATATACTACTCCCGCGACTCCTAGTTCTGGAAATTGCCGAAATTCGTCGGGACCACACCTGAGAGAGGTGTTAGCCCTCATATTGTAGCGGTGCTCGGCCTCATACATAAACGAGGATATTTTTCTACAGGGTAAATCGACCACGCTCAACTCAAATATCAACTCTACTGACTCATAGAAATTTTTCGCAGAAATCATCCAGCATTTAGTAGGCAAATTGCTTTAGGGGTATGGTATACTTTGTCGCTTTAATGAGCGACAGGCTTGCAATCTAACACAAATCGCGGTGGGACCCGCATCGGAGCAATGGTAGTGGCCGTCGTAGGAACAGATGTCGCGTGTCCGTCGCAGTGACGTGTCGCGGAGGGCTGACATACTGCAAATGTGCCATAGCCTGTCGCTACCACTGTCGCTGTCGCTGTGCAGTGCACTGCGACAGCGACAGATTTAAAGGGCGGTAGGCGGTCGTTGTCGCTGTGCAGAGCGACGCGGCCGTGTGTCGCAAAAGTATACCATACCCCTTAGACACTTCACATTGAGGATTCATAATGTCGTTCTCCGGCCGAATTCCGGTCCGCAATTGCGGACTAAGGCTGTTGCATCATGAGACACATGATAATCGTGCTAGGAGAAGGGTGAATCGTGCTGGGACAAAGTGGTTCCAGCACGATTAACACGTCTCTGGCAAACGGGGTAGCAGCAAGGGCGGTAGGTCCGCCTCTAATCCCACCCCTCCGAAGGTTCAGCAGCGAGTCTAGAGCGACGGGCTTGCTGCCGTGAAAATTCTGATTGGTCAGCTGCGGAAGTGGACGTAGACTGGGCGGGGACAAAAATCCGCCCTTGGTGCTGCGAGCGAGCGAGCGCGGAGATGTCCGCCCTTGGACCTGCAGCGCGAGAATCGACGCAAACGCTCCACCCTCCTCGTCTGCTATTGATCGAATTCAAATGCCGCTTCGCGCAATCGACCTTTTGACGGCATCGATCGGTCGGAATTTAACCAGATGGCTTCAGGCCGCACTTTTTTTATTATTTTTTCATTTTTCATGCATTTTTGCTTGATTCTTAACTATATGTGCCTCTTTTCATCCCTCCGTAGTCAAGCGCTAGAAAAACGTCAGGCCCACGCCATTTCGAGCTCTCACGGTACTTCCCTCACGGTTTCCTGCTTTTTCAGTGTTTTTCGGATTTTTTCTTGTGCACATACTAAAGACATCAGCAGCATTTATATCGTGCACACAATTTACGGATTTATTTTTTTTTATTTATTTCAGCCAATACAAAAATTATCAATGCCCATAACCAACAAACCAGGAAGCAATGATTGGCCATGTAGTAGCGAAAAAAAAGAGTTGCGAAACTAGCGAAATTCCCTATAAGAACCGTGCTTCGATAGAAAATGTCTCGATCAAAAAAAAAAACTTGGATTACGATGTTCAGAAGTCTTTCTCAAAAAAATTTGTAGCATGGAATTTTTTCACATCCATGAATTCGTTTTCCCAGCTTGTGAACATTTTGAAGATATTCGCCCGCTAAAGAATTTAAATCTCACTCCTGATTTGCTATTTTCTGTTCGTTGATCTCTTCATCCGGGTCTACATGAGTGAATTGTTTGATGTTGGAGAAATAGGGTTTCATGTAGTTGAAATTGATCAATGCGAAAAATGTATATAAGGAATTGAATTATAAATGAGAGGAAATCAAACAGATCATGTTCGATTCGTAGATCTATTGTTAATCGATTGAACACCCCTTTCTTGAATCGACTAAGCGTGTTTTGAAAATATTTCCCACTCATCCAAACTTTCATAACCTTTTGACAATTATTTCGGAACTTCAAGAATTTTGTGAATTAAAGTCTGTCTAAATGCGAGTGTCCGCACAAGCGGTCGGCGTGCGTGTCGAACGGGAGTTTAGAGGGCATTTGTTGGACATGTGAATCGCCTAACACGAATATTACACGAAGAAGGAGTAATATTCCAGTCAGCTGTTTGCAGCCCCGACATGACTTCCAAAAAGTCTTCGTGACGACAGTTCAACACGCACGCCGACCGCTTGGGCGGACATCTAATTCGGGCAGATTTTACATGTACTGTTCAGAAATGTTGTTTGATGTCAAATGCGATCAAACCCTACAAGATATGATGCAGGAGAACAATATGTATCGAGTTCTTCCTAGCGTTCAGTCTTCAACGTTTTTGATGTGTTAAAGCTGTCTGTTTCAGGTTCTGGAAGACTCTGGGTTTCGATGAAGACGGACGAAAGAAAGCCCTCACGGAAATGAAAAAGGCCAGAGCCGACTGGCACCTCACAGTTAGGCGGGCACCAGTGCGAGCAATGTGAGCCATATTTCTATGCTTTTACTGGATGTTTTCTAGTAAGAAGTCGGACAAAGTTAATTACTGCGTTTCAGATCAGATGTCCGTTTGTACGTGGAAAGAGATGGAGCGCTTGTCCAAATGAAGGTGAGTTTTAACTCAAATAACTTCTCAAGTAGTTGGTTTCAAATTGTTCTATGTTACGCTTTTTTTAGAAACGCGTGATCAACGATGTGGACGCGCCGCCATCTTGCCTTGTCGTCGGGGGAGTCATCGGAAACCCGGCTGACAGCCCTGTCGATCGGACGTCGAGTTCAGACTATTTTGGGAATGTGAGTTGTGATATTCAGTGAGCAACTTGAATGTCTCAAGTTACTTACTCATAGCATTCATGTCATATACACAATGTGGTAAGTAACCTACCCAAAGGGAACTTTCATAGGGTCGCCTCGGGTAACTTGCTTACCACATTGTGTATGTGACTTTTATGCTATGAGTAAGTAACTTGAAACGTTCAAGTTACTTACTGCTTACCACAAGTAGCTTTCCCGAAAATTTCTGAGAGGTTTTTTGTATTTTTTGCGTTGTATATGTTTTTGACTTTTGTTTTTCTTGTTCTGCCCCCGTTACTCTGCCTACGGCTCGATCAAGATGCTTTAAATTCAAATTATCTCACTTTTACTGCAGTGTCATTCCGTAGTGTCATATCTCTTTATCTGCTCATCAATCCGAACCCGGTTAACTCTAAACCAATCTCATGGATACTGAAACTGACTCTTTTAGGCCTTGTGTACCTTGTGGTCGTCATGGATGTATTCTGTTGTAATGTTCTGACATAGTCTTGATTGCGTTTGCTGAAGCACGGTTTTCTCTCAAACATCAGATCATCATGAAGTGCCTTCAAAGGCTTTTTGGTTACACGTTAAACCTCTATTGTATAAGTTATTCCCAGAAATAAATTTGCATTTGTTAGTACTTGTAGTTTTTATAATGTGTTGCTCCAGAATTGTTTAGCGGGCTTACTCAAGAGCCAGGTTGTAATGGAACGATTTTGAATTTACGGCAAATTCAAAAGGCCGCTCTAGTACAACCTGGTCTTGGGTGAGACCGCTAAAAAAGAATTTTCGAGCAGTACGGGTGTTGGAGAAATCGCTTGCAAGGGCGTATTAGAGCAGGATGAAGGGTGAATATGAAAATTTTCGGCAGTAAGGGCGTAGTGTCAGGATGGACGAGCAGCCCTAGCAAGGCCGGTCACCGCCCGTGCAAGGCTAGACACCTGCCTTTCCCCTCGGACTGAAGTGGCTGGTTTTCCCTGAAGTGTACTGCTTTGAACGGACGGAGCACGGACGGAGGCTCCGCCCCAAAAACGCCCCTTTTTGACCATCAAGGGTGGGGCCCGAAACGTGAACCTGCCCTGCGCTTTCCTTCCTGCTGCCCCGTTTGCCAGAGGTGTCACATGATGCAATAGCCGTAGTCCGCAAATGCGGACCGGAATTCGGCCCAGAGAACGACAGTATGTCTTGTCCATCAAGGCACTGTTCATGATAAACTTCATCCTCGAATTTTCCATGACAAACGCTTCTCGTGGCTCTCACAAGGGACGACGCCCTGGGGGAGGAGGCGTCCTGAAAAAAGTTCTTCTAAAAGTTGTGGGGGGGGGTGGATATAGTAACACTACTGTATGTTGGGTTTTACCTAACGGCCTTCCGATCATCTATAAAAAAGAAAAAAAACTATTTGAAACTACCTGTAACCTCTTTCTCGAAGCAGCTCGAGTGAGTTCATATGATCGGCAAACATTAAGTTACAACAAAATTGCCCTATACAAGGTTTGAAGACTTGATTTTGGCCCATTTGTGAGATATAAGCCTTTCCCGAGCTCACTGTGCATCCCATTCCTCGTATCACTTGGTTGAAGTTGCCTAAGCCACCGTGCAGGGATGGTCGAGAGGATAACGATTGGGAATGCTAGACTGCGAAGGGTTGTGGGTTCGATTCCCGCAATGCAGCTTCTGGAGAAATTGTTTTGCATTTGTTCGATTGTTTATCCACGAGGTTTCTCATTCACATTTCAACTTGCTTTTTCCAATCTTACTGGAATTACAATTTCTATCGCGTGAATCCCTGTGGTATATGAGCATTTCCTCACCTTGTTCAAAAATTATCCTTCTCTTCTTCTTGTGCTGGCATTTCGGAATCATTGGGAAATATTGTAATGTGAGCATCTTCTAACTTTATATAACTTTGCTTTAGTGGAAGAGAACACCTTTCTTGAACACATAAAAGTCGTTTGCGAATCATCGTAGCAATAATCATTGCCATCGTAGGAAGCAAAGCGATGAACCCTTTCTTAAAATTATAATCATGGCCGCAGTTTTCATTTTCAGAGATCGACAATCGGTTGCCCAATACATCTGCTGACCCTCCATCGAAAACTACTAAACTTGGGTCGATCACGCAGAATTTTTTCCGATTATCTGGAGTTCGAAGGTGAATGAGTGGGCGTATGGCAAAAAAAGTCAAAAAAAAATTCTCTCCATATTGATCCAAATAAAGCAGATTGAGGTAGATAGGTGTTAGGTATAGTAGCCAGCCGATTTTCGCTTCTGAAAAACTGAAAGCACAGCCATTGTGGTCGGTTGAAGAGAAAGCGCCCGCTAATTTTTCATGTTTTTTCAATTTTTTGCTCTACCGGGTGGTCCTTAGGTAAACCTCAACATACAGTAATGTTACTATATCCATTCCCCACAACTTTCAGAAGAACTTTTTTTATGACGTATCCTCCCCCGGGGGGTCGTCCTTTGTCAGAAGCAGACCAGCGTGGGAGAAACGGGACGAAAAGCTACCCAGGAGCCCGCAAGACGGCTCAGAAAAGTGGGGGAACCCCCCGCTTTGGGCAAGTCCCGCCCCTTTCCGCCCCTCAACGTGAACAAAGGAACACTCGAAATCGTGAGTTGAGCGATGGTTTCCGATCAAAAGCCCCGTTCTTCCCTTCATTCTCAACTTCTCTCTTGGTCAGCTCGCCTACATTGGCTGCAAAAGACGGAAGTTACAAGCCTCGGACAACTCGTCCACCATCTTTCCGTAGCTCAATTTTTGAGGGACCATAACTCCGTTCCCAGAAGGTCTTGTACGATTCCAGAGACATCATAGGAATCAGAATGGGACCGTTTTCAAGATAGGCGAAAAAAACAGGAAAGGAATTTCTGTCGTGAACTTCAACGGGTTAAAGGCAGTGTTCACGATGATTATCGCTTTCGAGTTCGACCCAAAAATGGGATTGTTTGATCGTGAGGTAGCTAATAGTAAAGAAACAGCGAAGAAAAACGTCTAGAATAAGCTCAAATAACGGTTTCTAATGTTCAGGGCGTGGGTCCTGCTGATTTCCGCAAGCGCGCTCTAATAGCGAAATCTGCGCGAATCGAATGGACTGGATGCGACAGAGCTGCTTGACAATTTGCCATTCAAACGTGTGCGGCGCCACAAGCTCGTCCGATTGGGGGGCGGACCATGATAGGTAGGCGCACTGGGATAACTTTCAAAGCCGTTTTTATCGATTTCTGGCCCGTTTTCGCTGCTATCTTCGACTCTATTCTCTCCAGCATCTGCCAACTTAGTGTTTCACACTGAAACCTCGAGAACGAGATTTATCGTGGACACTGCCTTTAAGGTGTCGAATAGAGTCCCGCCGCTGAAACTCGGACAGGAAATAGGCTTGACCGCGCGCAAATTTTCCCCCTTAGTACCGACCGCGCGCAAGAACCGTTTCAACCGCTCGCAAAAAAACAGAATAGGGCTGACCGCGTGCAAAGCACGCGGTTAGTACGATCTTGAAAAGTTGCGAGCGTTCCGACCGATTTTGCCCTTTTCACGGCTCCCACCTCTTTCCGTTCGGACCGCGCGCAACTTTGCAAAGCGAGCAGAAACCGCGCAACTTTAGGACCAACCGCGCGCAGACGTGAGTGCGAAATGCATGGTGTGTAGCGGCGAGGACACATTCAACTTCACGCCTGAATCGTGGATTATTTCGGCTGCAGTTTCCGTGTCATCTCGCTTTTTTAATAAGTTTCTTTATTTTTCTCTCTTTCCACTGTATGGTTCTGTGTTCCCCTTGTGTCTCCTGTGTGTACACCCCTTTTTATGATTACCTGCGTTGTTTACGCTATGTTATTAACAAGATTAACAATAATACTTATTGAAAACGGGTGTTGACCGTCGTTTGATGAAGGCATGTGCAGAATGTGGTGGAAGGTGTGTAGGGATTCTGTTGGATGGGTAGCTTTGAGGGAAACAAGTAGGAAGCCCTAAAGGTGTCAAAGGGAATTGACCGGAAGTGGGCGGGGCTTGGACAGGAGTGCGCACAGTGGCAAAAAAAGTGCTGTGAAATTCGAAAAAAGTGTGGGCAATCAGGCTGGAAGTCTGTGAGAGCTTCGAGGGCAAGTTTTCAATAATCCGGAAAGTGGGCGGGGCTTCGGCAAGAGTGCGCACAACGGCAAGATAATGCTTTGAAATTCGAAAAAAAGTGTTGGGATTAGCGCTGGAAGTCTGTGAGAGCTTCGAGGACAAGTTTTCAATAATCCGGAAAGTGGGCGGGGCTTCGGCAAGAGTGCGCACAACGGCAAGTAAATGCTTTGAAATTCGAACAAAGTGTTGGGATCAGCCTTGTGGTATGCAAGGGTTTCTGAAAGCAAGTTTTCAATGTTCCGGAAAGGGGGCGGGGCTTCGGAAGGAGTGCGCACAGCGGCAAGAAAATGACTGAAATATGGAAAAGCGTGGGGAATCAGGCTGGAGGTGTGTGAAGGCTTCGGAGGCAAGTTTTCAATGTACCGAAAGTGAGCGGGGCTTCAGGGCACAAGGGCAAAAAGTGCGTAGAAGTTGAAATAAGGTGTGCGTTGTGGTTGGATGTGTGTAAGGGTTTCTAGGGAGTGTTTTTAATGTTTCGAAAAGTGGGAGGAGCTTAGCCAGGAGTACGCGCAATAGCAAAAAAGTGCTTTGGGATTTGAGAAAAAATTTGGAGCGACGTTGTAGGTGTGCAAAGCCGATAGACTTGAGATTGCGGAGCCGATAGACTCCTGCAGCCTGTACTAGAACGCTCACCTATTTGTAAGCTTCAAAAAACAGCCACAGTGACTGTATTCAAAGAATCAATCTGGTTGAGTTCGTATGTGGAGGCGGGGTTGTCGAAGCTCGTGGGCGGGGTTGACGAAATTTTTCGACTTGCATTGCTCAAATTTAGTAGTTTAGACTAGTTTTCGACGCTTCCAACGGCACGAGCGTTCTAGTAGGGGCCATACGACCCCAGTGGTTATCCAAACAACGTTTTTGAGCGTGTTTGCTGCCTTTAAAGGCAGCATACACGCTCGTAAACGTGATTGAGATAACTACGGAAATAGAATGGTATGGCCCAGATTACAACGCCTACGCATTTTGGAGTGTCAAAAACGACCCACAATGCCGCTACATGAGTTAGAAGTTGGCCCCGCAATGTATCTTCACGACTCCTGTATTTACCCTTTTCCTGCAACGGAAGGTTGCTGGGTCATATTCACCGTCGGTACTGTTGGTAGATTGCCTAACAAGTGAACCACACACGTCACTGACGGCGAAGATAGCCCAGCAACCCTGCGTTGGAGGAAAAGGGCAAATACAGGGGGCGTGAAAATACAGGCCGGCGCCAACTTCTAACTCGTGTAACGGCATTGTGGGTCGTTTTTGACACTTCAAAATGCGTAAGCATTATGTTGTAAGCCATACGGTTCGATTCACGTAGTTATCTCAACCACGTTTACGAGCGTGTATGCTGCCTTTAAGTTGAGAAGAAGCTTTTACATCTTAATGTATGCATAAAATGTGCATAGTAAACTTGACATGAAATTCACAGAACAGCTTTTTCAATAATAAGCTACTCTCATACTTGTTGCTACAGTCTTAACACAGCCAACTGATAAATCTGCGTTTGCAACATAGGCTCACGACGTTTGCAACTTGTATAGGTTCTATTTTCCTGAAATTTCTGAGAGATTTCGCATGGGAAGGCTCGAAGCGAAGGCAAGGAAAACCAGATAGAACAGATCGAAGACTACAAAGCGAGGTATGCGTTTTGTGTTACGGTTTAACAGTTGAATCCAGTGAGATTATTGTTCTAGGAAATGCTGCACTACAGTACGATGATCCCGTTAACTCAGGTAAAACTAGTTGTCCAGAATATATCGAGAAGTTGTTGAGAATCGGTCGAGAATCGAGAAGTTGTTCAGAAAGTGGAGAGAAGTTGTCGAGAATTCTGGCAGAAGGGGAAGTTGTCGAGAATTTCGGAGAAGGACATAGTTGTTGAGAACTCCGTGAGAATTCTGGACAACTTTTCCCCGAAATGAGAACGTGTCGAAAAGTTGTCTAGAATTCAGGACACGTCGAACTTGAGCAAGCTGGTTATCGTTTATAATTTATTCCACAGAACTCTTGAACATCACGTTTCTATGGGAATTTCCATGTTTTCGAGTTTTGAAATACCGGTTTTACCGGAAGATTGTAAATTGAAGCAACTAAATTTCAGAGTTTTTGCGATTCCAAGTACTGAACTTTCTTTTTATGGTTTGTAACTGTAAAAATGAGATTTTAAATATCATTATGCAAAACGTTGTTCTAGAATCATCAAAATGACGTTGAGAATTAAGAATATTTATTCGAAAAATCTTAGGTGATTCAGTTGTGGCGTAAATATGAACCTCTTAACCTTGAAATAATTCTTTGGCAATCAAGTGGTGTACAGTGTCCTATCCCAGTTGGGTTGCTCCTTCACTGCCTAGATAGGTGTGACCCGAGCCTTGCGTTGGCACATGAGCGAGGCCAGTCTCCACGTCCTAGAGTGTTAACAGGCACCACCGCAGGTACTTACCATTCGAGGTCTGCTGACCCGTTGCCGTTGATGAGGCGTCCGCTACTTGAGGTCCGCCCACTCTTGGCGACCCGAACCTCGTATGCCCAACTATGCCGGCTTTTGTAATTATCGCTTATTCGTTTTTTTTTCAAATATAAGATTTATTTAAGAAATTCAATCGGAGTTTTCGAGCAATTTAATTACTCGTTTTCTAACATATTCCATTCATTCGAGAGACTAAATCAATCGTATTCATTTTTTTGCTTTTCTTTTTTGAGTACTATGTTCAACAGGAGAACCGAAAGATTTGATTTTTCGAATTTTAAAATATTTTCGAGTCACTACACTTGATTATTCGGCCTGAAAAAAAGTTCAAAATATTTATGATGTGTTAGATAGATTTTCCGAATCTTCATTCCAATCGAATTCATAACGGGTATACAAATTTATTTATTCATTCGAGAAAAAAAAATGTGGATTCTTACTAGGATTTATGAATGACCAGGGTCATTCATTCGGAAATTTGAGAAGGGCTTCATTCGAAAAATTTACCCATTCGGGAATTTCCAAAACGCATTCTTGCTTATACTTATAAAAAATCGAACGAACGAATTTCAAAAACCTTTCGAAATTTCGAAGTTGGAACGAACGAAAAAAATCCGTAATTTTTTCGAAAAAATTCCAAACGAACAAATCTCGAAAATTTTTCGAAATTTCGTAGGTCGAACGAACGAATTTCGAAGCTAATAGAAATTTTGGATTTTTTCGAATTTCGTTCGAAGTTTAGGATTTTTTTCGATACTCCTAAGAAGTTTCGGATCTTTTTTTTCGAAACCGGTCTCAACGCTTCATTTACAACGCTTGGTCAGAGAATGTCGAATACTTGGTTCCACAAGTAATCGATTTCTACTCAAGTCGCGTTCGCTCACGCTCACGACAACTCGGCCTGAGGAATAGAGAAACAGCGCAACGGTTCGAGAAGCGTTTTCAAAGTGGAACGGTTTTTCAAAAAACAACAATCGAAAAATCAGATCTCAAACGAATGAAAATCGAGAAAGAAATTCTTTTGACGAAATTTCGAATGAACGAAATTTGAAAAAAAAAATCGTTTGACAAAATTTCAAGGTCTAAAAATAAGAGAATAATTACTGCTGCTTAAATTAGTGCTTACAAATTTATTTTAAAAAACTGACGTTTTTGATTCATTTAAGTCCTACAGATGTAGTGAGATATTTCCTTTCGTAATCATACCGTTTCTTTAGATATACATGTGTTCATATATATTCTTTTTCTTACTTATTTATTTTGATTTAAATTATTTGCTTGCGAAAATGTGACCGGCTGTCGAGAGGAGAAATCCGGCGAAAAGCTGCTGTGGAGAATAAAACGAAAATTTGTCGAGAATAAGACGAGGAGTTGTCGAGAATTAGGCGAAAAGTTGTCGAGAATCAGCCGAGGAGTTGTCGGGAATCCGGCGAGAATTTGTCGAGAATGAGTCGAGGAGTTGTCGAGAATTAGGCGAGAAGTTGTCCTGAATTCGTACGAATTCTGGACAACTTCTCGCCGGATTCTCGACAATTTTTTTGGCCTGAGAAGTTTCTGCGCACTACCTTTGGAGAGGCCGTCGTAGCAAAGCTAGGTCTGTAACACTTTCCGGGACTATAGATTTTCCCCGATTAATTTTTTTTTCAGAACTTTGCTGTGACAGTTGTAGGTATTAGGCGGGACTAAAGTATTCAGCACTCAAAATTTGTGCCAAACTTTGATATAAGCCTTTCGTTGCCCACTTCGCATATTTTTTACCCTTATATAGCGTCCGTATTGTACCTATAACATTCACAAATTGTTCAATATTTAGGGAGTGTCTTCCAATTTGGCTAATTAAAGTGTTATTTCAATAACAATGTTCCGTCCATTCCGAGATCGGTTACTCCAGCCTTTCAAAGTGAAAAGTCATCATTTTGTGGAATGTATCGACAAAATTTGGCTGAGAAAAATGGCAAGAATGGGAGAGCTACAATACACGCGCTATGTTTTGTAAAAACGGGGAGCATCTGGCAAACGTGGCAAAAAAACGTCTATTGCATGTAACTTTTTTGAAGGAAGACGTTTTTGACTACTGAAAACGCTGTCATACTCACACATGAAATTGCTGCTTAAATATGCGACTTGTGGGCCGACTATCCCTAAAATCGCTTTGTTATTGAAGGAAATTTATTTTGCGATTGTTTATAAAAACCTCGTGCGCTGCGAAGTGCGGCGAAATTTTGAGCAGTCTTTGCAAGAGTAATGGGAGAGCGATCTGTATGCTTTCTTCATAAATTAGGTGCAGGTGAGAATCTCGAGGCTTGTGTTGGTTGAATTCTCGAAATCCTTCACGCTTGAGAACTACATGAAAAGTCGGAGTTTTGTTGCGAGAACCCCTGACAGCTTTCGAAAATTCAACCCAAACAAACCTTGAGATTCTCTCATTTACACCTAATTTATGAAGAAAACAAACAGATTGCTCTTCCACTACTTTTACAAATACAGCTCAAAATATCGCCGCATTTTGCCGCTCGCGATGCTTTTGAAAAACGGTTGAAAAAAGTATTTACTTCAAAAACAAAGCGAATTTAGGGATCTTCGGCCTAAAAGTCGCATAATGAAAGGCAGGGTTCACGATAAATTTCACTTCCGATATCTCCACGGCTCGCGGAAGGTCTGGTGCCCTATACAGCAAGGCATGCTTAAAAAGGACCGAAAGACGCGTTTTTGAGCAAAAATAGGCTCTCTCTTGTTTACGTTGATTTTTGAGCGTGGAGGAATTGACCGCTAGGAGGATGATACCTATCAGTGCAATGAAGCAAACAGCTCACTTATCAGCACTTCCTTGACTTGATCATTCCTGTAATCTGAGTCTTCATTTGTTCATTCCGAGAGGCGGATCTGGGGCACCAGCCGTGTCTGGGGCACCAAAACGCTTGTTTGCAGCCGTTATTTTCCCGCTCCTGGCTCGTTTTCTACCGTTTTTTCGACACTGGGAGCCTAGGATCCTTCTCGCCTATCATTTCACTGTGGAAAGTCAACGGAGATGATCATCGTGAACGCTGCCTTTAAGTAGCTTTTTTTATCTGCGAATATGCTAGCGTTTTCAGAATTCGAAAAAATCACAATTCAAAAAAGTTACATGCATCGGACGTTTTTTTGCCAAGTTTGCCAGATGCTTAATGCGGGTTTTGTACCATAGATGCCCACTTAGTTTCACATGGGGAGATATTTGTAAGTTCTACTAGCCTTATAACATGCCCTACTACCATTATCTCGTTTAATGATATCGATTTCGCTTCTTTGCTATAGGGAACCTCGAATGTGCAGTCAGTCTTATAGTTAGCTATATTTTTTAAACGCGCTCTGGGTATCTGTGTCCTTGGAAAACATTGATCAGTTACCACTTGGGTTCTCAGTTTTGATGACTTCACTTTTGTGCGCTGTAAAAGTTTTATTTTTAGGGTTCATAATTTTTGAAAAATGATTTGAAATAATTGGAAACCGTGTTGTTCGAAACATAAATTTCATGTAACAGCGTGGAAGCACAATAGAAGAATCGCTCCAGCCGCAAAGCGGCTGGGGGGGGGGGGTTGGTTTTGCCCGGTACTTGTGATCACTTAGAATTCTGTAAAGTAGTTAATAAAACCTGTTAAACAAATTCTCCAGAGATTTCCATCGGGACATAGGTGAGAGGGTCCAGGAGGCACATGCTGACAAAATTTGAGCCAAATCGGTTCAAAACTAACAAAGTTAGATCGGCGAAACCTTATCAAAAATTCTTGTTGTGCGTGTAACTCGTTGCTGCTTCGTGCTTCGTGCTTCGTGCTTCCTGCTTCGCTCCTCGTGCGTTGCGCACCCTTAGTAGTGGCCACTGCCAATGTCGCAGGCGATCAGTTGTACAAGCAGGTAAGTTGGTATGTGGATAGATAAGCAGGCTGGTGAGTAGGTAGACCTACCCCTATGAGTACTTACTGTTTAACATTAACTACTTCACTTATTACTGCTTATCATATCAAGTGATATTATCAGTTGGTAGATCAAATCGCTAAAACACGTTGTAGGCTGTACTTTTCGATGGGAAGGGACAAGGAAAGTGACTAACAAGTGTGTTAATTACTGTTTAACATTAACTACTTCACTTATTACTGCTTATCATATCAAGTGATATTATCAGTTGGTAGATCAAATCGCTAAAACACGTTGTAGGCTGTACTTTTCGATGGGAAGGGACAAGCAAGGTGAATAACAAGTTTGTTACTTACTGTTTAACATTAACTACTTCACTTATTACTGCTTATCATATCAAGTGATATTATCAGTTGGTAGATCAAATCGCTAAAACACATTGTAGGCTGTACTTTTTGATGGGAAGGGACAAGCAAAATGACTAACAAGTTTGTTACTTACTGTTTGACATTAACTACTTCACTTATTACTGCTTATCATATCAAGTGATATTATCAGTTGGTAGATCAAATCGCTAAAACACGTTGTAGGCTGTACTTTTCGATGGGAAGGGACAAGCAAGGTGAATAACAAGTTTGTTACTTACAGTTTAACATTAACTACTTCACTTATTACTGCTTATCATATCAAGTGATATTATCAGTTGGTAGATCAAATCGCTAAAACACATTGTAGGCTGTACTTTTTGATGGGAAGGGACAAGCAAAATGACTAACAAGTTTGTTACTTACTGTTTAACATTAACTACTTCACTTATTACTGCTTATCATATCAAGTGATATTATCAGTTGGTAGATCAAATCGCTAAAACACGTTGTAGGCTGTACTTTTCGATGGGAAGGGACAAGCAAGGTGAATAACAAGTTTGTTACTTACTGTTTAACATTAACTACTTCACTTATTACTGCTTATCATATCAAGTGATATTATCAGTTGGTAGATCAAATTGCTAAAACACATTGTAGGCTGTACTTTTTGATGGGAAGGGACAAGCAAAATGACTAACAAGTTTGTTACTTACTATTTAACATTAACTACTTCACTTATCACTGCTTATCATATCAAGTGATATTATCAGTTGGTAGATCAAATCGCTAAAACACGTTGTAGGCTGTACTTTTCGATGGGAAGGGACAAGCAAGGTGAATAACAAGTTTGTTACTTACTGTTTAACATTAACTACTTCACTTATTACTGCTTATCATATCAAGTGATATTATCAGTTGGTAGATCAAATCGCTAAAACACATTGTAGGCTGTACTTTTTGATGGGAAGGGACAAGCAAAATGACTAACAAGTTTGTTACTTACTGTTTAACATTAACTACTCCACTTATTACTGCTTATCATATCAAGTGATATTATCAGTTGGTAGATCAAATCGCTAAAACACCTTGTAGGCTGTACTTTTCGATGGGAAGGGACAAGCAAGGTGAATAACAAGTTTGTTACTTACTGTTTAACATTAACTACTTCACTTATTACTGCTTATCATATCAAGTGATATTATCAGTTGGTAGATCAAATCGCTAAAACACGTTGTAGGCTGTACTTTTCGATGGGAAGGGACAAGGAAAGTGACTAACAAGTGTGTTACTTACTGTTTAACATTAACTACTTCACTTATTACTGCTTATCATATCAAGTGATATTATCAGTTGGTAGATCAAATCGCTAAAACACGTTGTAGGCTGTACTTTTCGATGGGAAGGGACAAGCAAGGTGAATAACAAGTTTGTTACTTACTGTTTAACATTAACTACTTCACTTATTACTGCTTATCATGACTTGACTTAATCGGTTGGCTTTCGCCTGACGCGGTCATTCCGCATCTTCACCGAGGTGTGCCGTCCTAGTAGTCAGCCGTGTCCATTTTTCACGGTCTTCAGCCACAATTTGAACACATTCCATCCAGCTGTCACTATTCCGTTTCCTGCGAAACGAAACATCGCGCCTGAACTGTCTTTCGATGCCGAGTGACTTTAAATCCTCTTTAACCACATCCGTCCAGAACTTTCGCCTACGCCCAGGTGGCCGTTTCCAGACAGGATTTGGAAGCATTTTTAAAGCGTGTTGTACGAGACGATCCGGCGTTCTTCTTAGTATATGCCCGAGCAGTCGAAGTCGACTTTCCATTGCTGCTTGAGATGGGGTTAGAAGATGCTGGCACCTCCTCGTGTCAAGCGTTGATGTACTGCGTCGATTTCCTTGTAAAGGTCTTCGTTATGGCATACACGCGGCCAGAAATATCCAAGCAAACGCCTAAAAGCTTCCTCTCCGTGCAATCCAACCTTTCCATCTGCGTTTTCGGTGCTGCCCACGTCTCCGATCCGTACATCATGATAGGGCGAATAGCGGATAGGTAGACGCGCAACTTGACTTCCTTCGCGATGGTGGTAGACCACAAACACTTGGTTAGAGAATTGAATGCAGACGTAGCTTTCGCACATCGTTGTCGAATATCCGCTGCATAACTACCATCGTTCTTCAGCAAACAGCCCAAATAACAGAAATCGTCCACCAGTTCGATACGTTGTCCGTCCACACAAACTCCAGTTGAAGGCCTCTGAGAGACCCACATCTGCTTGCATTTGTCGGGACGAAGACGAAGTCCATAGGCTGCGGCATACTTCGAAACGAGGTTCACAATCCTTTGCAGTTTTGCGTTGTTTTCAGCGAATAACACAATGTCGTCGGCGTACTCCAGGTCGACAAGGGAGCGTCCTGATGGTGTTAGGATCACATCCGCAGGAAACTGTTCTGCAACTCTACGCATGATGTCATCAACGGCGAAGTTGAAAGAAAAGGTCCTGCAACGGCTCCTTGCCTTACTCCTGTTTTCACCTCGAAAGCTGACGTAAATCCGACAGGTGTACGAACTGCTGCTGTTGTTCCTTTGTTCATGTCCTCGATTAACCGAACATACTTTTCCGGGACTCCATCTGCTCGCAGAGCATTGAGCAATCGATCACGATGAGGAGAGTCGAACGCGGCTTCAAAGTCCAAAAAGCAAGCTGTAATGGCTTCGAAAACCGCTGCCACGATTCAATTACTCTTCTCACGACGAACACTTGGTCGATGGTCGATCTTCCAGGTCGAAAACCGGCTTGCTCATCTCTGGTCGTTCCTTCACGATGTTTGATAAGTCGCTCGAGAATGATACGTTCTAAAACCTTGTACATGACACGAAGTAGAGAGATTCCTCTGTAGTTCTTAGGATCCGTGACGGATAGCTTCTTGTGAAGAGGTACGATGATCGCATGTCTCCACGAATCGGGTATCCTTTCGCTCATCCATATGGCACGGATGGTGTTGGTCATTTCACGAATCCCAGACGGAGGAAGAGCTTTCAGCATTTCAGCAGTGATGTTGTCATCTCCACCTGCCTTTCCATTCTTCATTTTCCGGACACAATCCAAAACTTCAGACTCAGTCGGCGGTTCCTCACTGACATCGTAATGTGCTCTCTGAACATGCGGGAGCTCAGGTACTGATGGCGCTGGACGATTCAGTAGTGAACTGAAGTAATCCTTCCATATTGGCAGCGTCGCATCACCAACTGCAACTCCATTGGTAGTGTTCAAGACAGGAGAACATCTCTTCATCTTCCCGCTATACTGTCGCAGCAACGTGTAGGCTTTCCTCGGATTCTTCTCCTCCCAAGCCTTCTCGAACTCCTTAGCTCTACACGTCCACTCTCGTTCGCGGTCACTTTTAAGCTGCCGACGCAACTTCCTCCTCAGACGCTTCTCCTCCACGAAGTTTCCTGCAGTTCGGAGAGCACATACTCTGTTGTAGGTAGATGTTGTTTCTTCTGAGACGTAGGCGAACTTCTTCTTAGGCTGTACAACCGGGAGTGCCTCTTTCGAAGCGTCCTGGATGCATTTGACAAAAAATCCGCGTCGCAAAGTTTCTTCTTAGTCCGTACTCCGATGTGAATAGAAACGCGTTGTCGGAAATTCCTTCTGCACTCTTCATCTCTGAGACTTGTCATGTCAATCCTCTGGAGAGGCTGAGCCCCTCGCTTCCTCTTACGAATCCTCGCAGTGAAGTTCAACAGAACAGGACGGTGATCCGAATCGAATGCGACATCCCACACAGCTCTAGATCTTCGAATGTCCGATACTGGAATATTCCTCGTCAGGACATAGTCAAGCTGTAGTTTCAAAGTTGTCATCTTCCGCTTCCGCTGCTCTTCTGGAGATAGCCGGATTGGTCCCTGCCACGTAAGCTGATGGCGGCGATGATTCCTCTTGAATGTCGATGCAATAATCAGACCACTGCGTTCACAAAAGTCGACAAGGCGGTAGCCATTGTCCGATGTTTGCTCCACTGGGTAGAACCATTTACCGAGTACTTCGGATTCCTGATCAAGTCCCATCTTCGCATTTGCGTCAATCCCCACGACAACAGCATGTTGACAAGGTATCCTGGCCAGCAACGTATTGAGTTCCTCATAAAACGCATCCTTCGAATTGTCTTCGGCGGTTTCAGTGGGCGCATGAGCACTCACTATCCACAGATTGAATCCTCTGTGATCCCGCAGTCGTACGAATGCATTCCGACACGACGTTGAGCCGAACTCCTTGACCATACCATTGAAATCCTTCCTTACAGCTATTGCACAGCCTCCCACTCTCCTATCGTCAGCGTTGCCGCAGTAGATGGTGTACTCTCCGACGCTGATGACGGGTCTATCCTTGAGGCGGGTTTCCTGCAAAGCAGCAAACGGTGCATGGAAATAGCTCAGAAGTCTGGATAGCGCAGTTTTTTGGATATCACTCGACAGCGATCGACAGTTCAGGGTGGCGAAATTGTGGCTTGTGGCCAAAGACTCCATGACTCCCTAGGTACGGATCCTAAGGTGTTATGGACCAGAGGCCTTAGTGTGCCGGACGGCGACACCTTTATGCAATGTGCGGGATACTTTCGCGATATAGTTGTGCACGCTATATCGCTCGAACGTTCCCTGTGTACACTCAAACGTCTGCTGGGTTCAGTAGAAGCAGGGGCACCAACGAGCAGGTACCAACAGACTTGTATACACACCCCCCTGCTTATCATATCAAGTTATATTATCAGTTGGTAGATCAAATCGCTAAAACACGTTGTAGGCTGTACTTTTCGATGGGAAGGGACAAGGAAAGTGACTAACAAGGGTGTTAATTACTGTTTAACATTAACTACTTCACTTATTACTGCTTATCATATCAAGTGATATTATCAGTTGGTAGATCAAATCGCTAAAACACGTTGTAGGCTGTACTTTTCGATGGGAAGGGACAAGCAAGGTGAATAACAAGTTTGTTACTTACTGTTTAACATTAACTACTTCACTTATTACTGCTTATCATATCAAGTGATATTATCAGTTGGTAGATCAAATCGCTAAAACACATTGTAGGCTGTACTTTTTGATGGGAAGGGACAAGCAAAATGACTAACAAGTTTGTAACTTACTGTTTGACATTAACTACTTCACTTATTACTGCTTATCATATCAAGTGATATTATCAGTTGGTAGATCAAATCCAAAATGACTAACAAGTTTGTAACTTACTGTTTGACATTAACTACTTCACTTATTACTGCTTATCATATCAAGTGATATTATCAGTTGGTAGATCAAATCGCTAAAACACGTTGTAGGCTGTACTTTTCGATGGGAAGGGACAAGCAAGGTGAATAACAAGTTTGTTACTTACAGTTTAACATTAACTACTTCACTTATTACTGCTTATCATATCAAGTGATATTATCAGTTGGTAGATCAAATCGCTAAAACACATTGTAGGCTGTACTTTTTGATGGGAAGGGACAAGCAAAATGACTAACAAGTTTGTTACTTACTGTTTAACATTACCTACTTCACTTATTACTGCTTATCATATCAAGTGATATTATCAGTTGGTAGATCAAATCGCTAAAACACGTTGTAGGCTGTACTTTTCGATGGGAAGGGACAAGCAAGGTGAATAACAAGTTTGTTACTTACTGTTTAACATTAACTACTTCACTTATTACTGCTTATCATATCAAGTGATATTATCAGTTGGTAGATCAAATTGCTAAAACACATTGTAGGCTGTACTTTTTGATGGGAAGGGACAAGCAAAATGACTAACAAGTGTGTTACTTACTGTTTAACATTAACTACTTCACTTATTACTGCTTATCATATCAAGTGATATTATCAATTGGTAGATCAAATCGCTAAAACACGTTGTAGGCTGTACTTTTCGATGGGAAGGGACAAGCAAGGTGAATAACAAGTTTGTTACTTACTGTTTAACATTAACTACTTCACTTATTACTGCTTATCATATCAAGTTATATTATCAGTTGGTAGATCAAATCGCTAAAACACGTTGTAGGCTGTACTTTTCGATGGGAAGGGACAAGGAAAGTGACTAACAAGTGTGTTAATTACTGTTTAACATTAACTACTTCACTTATTACTGCTTATCATATCAAGTGATATTATCAGTTGGTAGATCAAATCGCTAAAACACGTTGTAGGCTGTACTTTTCGATGGGAAGGGACAAGCAAGGTGAATAACAAGTTTGTTACTTACTGTTTAACATTAACTACTTCACTTATTACTGCTTATCATATCAAGTGATATTATCAGTTGGTAGATCAAATCGCTAAAACACATTGTAGGCTGTACTTTTTGATGGGAAGGGACAAGCAAAATGACTAACAAGTTTGTTACTTACTGTTTGACATTAACTACTTCACTTATTACTGCTTATCATATCAAGTGATATTATCAGTTGGTAGATCAAATCGCTAAAACACGTTGTAGGCTGTACTTTTCGATGGGAAGGGACAAGCAAGGTGAATAACAAGTTTGTTACTTACAGTTTAACATTAACTACTTCACTTATTACTGCTTATCATATCAAGTGATATTATCAGTTGGTAGATCAAATCGCTAAAACACATTGTAGGCTGTACTTTTTGATGGGAAGGGACAAGCAAAATGACTAACAAGTTTGTTACTTACTGTTTAACATTACCTACTTCACTTATTACTGCTTATCATATCAAGTGATATTATCAGTTGGTAGATCAAATCGCTAAAACACGTTGTAGGCTGTACTTTTCGATGGGAAGGGACAAGCAAGGTGAATAACAAGTTTGTTACTTACTGTTTAACATTAACTACTTCACTTATTACTGCTTATCATATCAAGTGATATTATCAGTTGGTAGATCAAATTGCTAAAACACATTGTAGGCTGTACTTTTTGATGGGAAGGGACAAGCAAAATGACTAACAAGTTTGTTACTTACTATTTAACATTAACTACTTCACTTATTACTGCTTATCATATCAAGTGATATTATCAGTTGGTAGATCAAATCGCTAAAACACGTTGTAGGCTGTACTTTTCGATGGGAAGGGACAAGCAAGGTGAATAACAAGTTTGTTACTTACTGTTTAACATTAACTACTTCACTTATTACTGCTTATCATATCAAGTGATATTATCAGTTGGTAGATCAAATCGCTAAAACACATTGTAGGCTGTACTTTTGATGGGAAGGGACAAGCAAAATGACTAACAAGTTTGTTACTTACTGTTTAACATTAACTACTCCACTTATTACTGCTTATCATATCATTGATATTATCAGTTGGTAGATCAAATCGCTAAAACACGTTGTAGGCTGTACTTTTCGATGGGAAGGGACAAGCAAGGTGAATAACAAGTTTGTTACTTACTGTTTAACATTAACTACTTCACTTATTACTGCTTATCATATCAAGTGATATTATCAGTTGGTAGAGCAAATTGCTAAAACACATTATAGGCTGTCCTTTTTTGATGGGAAGGGACAATAAAATGACTAACAAGTTTGTTACTTACTATTTAACATTAACTACTTCACTTATTACTGCTTATCATATCAAGTGATATTATCAGTTGGTAGATCAAATCGCTAAAACACGTTGTAGGCTGTACTTTTCGTTGGGAAGGGACAAGCAAGGTGAATAACAAGTTTGTTACTTACTGTTTAACATTAACTACTTCACTTATTACTGCTTATCATATCAAGTGATATTATCAGTTGGTAGATCAAATCGCTAAAACACATTGTAGGCTGTACTTTTTGATGGGAAGGGACAAGCAAAATGACTAACAAGTTTGTTACTTACTGTTTAACATTAACTACTCCACTTATTACTGCTTATCATATCAAGTGATATTATCAGTTGGTAGATCAAATCGCTAAAACACCTTGTAGGCTGTACTTTTCGATGGGAAGGGACAAGCAAGGTGAATAACAAGTTTGTTACTTACTGTTTAACATTAACTACTTCACTTATTACTGCTTATCATATCAAGTGATATTATCAGTTGGTAGATCAAATCGCTAAAACACGTTGTAGGCTGTACTTTTTGATGGGAAGGGACAAGCAAAATGACTAACAAGTTTGTTACTTACTGTTTAACATTAACTACTTCACTTATTACTGCTTATCATATCAAGTGATATTATCAGTTGGTAGACCAAATCGCTAAAACACGTTGTAGGCTGTACTTTTCGATGGGAAGGGACAAGGAAAGTGACTAACAAGTGTGTTACTCACTGTTTAACATTAACTACTTCACTTATTACTGCTTATCATATCAAGTGATATTATCAGTTGGCAGACCAATTCGCTAAAACACGTTGTAGGCTGTACTTTTCGATGGGAAGGGACAAGGAAAGTGACTAACAAGTGTGTTACTTACTGTTTAACATTAACTACTTCACTTATTACTGCTTATCATATCAAGTGATATTATCAGTTGGTAGATCAAATCGCTAAAACACGTTGTAGGCTGTACTTTTCGATGGGAAGGGACAAGCAAGGTGAATAACAAGTTTGTTACTTACTGTTTAACATTAACTACTTCACTTATTACTGCTTATCATATCAAGTTATATTATCAGTTGGTAGATCAAATCGCTAAAACACGTTGTAGGCTGTACTTTTCGATGGGAAGGGACAAGGAAAGTGACTAACAAGTGTGTTACTTACTGTTTAACATTAACTACTTCACTTATTACTGCTTATCATATCAAGTGATATTATCCGTTGGTAGACCAAATCGCTAAAACACGTTGTAGGATGTACTTTTCGATGGGAAGGGACAAGGAAAGTGACTAACAAGTGTGTGACTTACTGTTTAACATTAACTACTTCACTTATTACTGCTTATCATATCAAGTGATATTATCAGTTGGTAGATCAAATTGCTAGAACACGTTGTAGGCTGTACTTTTCGATGGGAAGGGACAAGCAAGGTGAATAACAAGTGTGTTACTTACTGTTTAACATTAACTACTTCACTTATTACTGCTTATCATATCAAGTGATATTATCAGTTGGTAGACCAAATCGCTAAAACACGTTGTAGGCTGTACTTTTCGATGGGAAGGGACAAGGAAAGTGACTAACAAGTGAGTTACTTACTGTTTAACATTAACTACTTCACTTATTACTGCTTATCATATCAAGTGATATTATTAGTTGGTAGATCAAATCGCGAAAACACGTTGTAGGCTGTACTTTTCGATGGGAAGGGACAAGCAAGGTGAATAACAAGTGTGTTACTTACTATTTAACATTAACTACTTCACTTATTACTGCTTATCATATCAAGTGATATTATCAGTTGGTAGACCAAATCGCTAAAACACGTTGTAGGCTGTACTTTTCGATGGGAAGGGACAAGGAAAGTGACTAACAAGTGTGTTACTTACTGTTTAACATTAACTATTTCACTTATTACTGCTTATCATATCAAGTGATATTATTAGTTGGTAGATCAAATCGCGAAAACACGTTGTAGGCTGTACTTTTCGATGGGAAGGGACAAGCAAGGTGAATAACAAGTGTGTTACTTACTGTTTAACATTAACTACTTCACTTATTACTGCTTATCATATCAAGTGATATTATCAGTTGGTAGACCAAATCGCTAAAACACGTTGTAGGCTGTACTTTTCGATGGGAAGGGACAAGCAAGGTGAATAACAAGCTTGTTACTTACTGTTTAACATTAACTACTTCACTTATTACTGCTTATCATATCAAGTTATATTATCAGTTGGTAGATCAAATCGCTAAAACACGTTGTAGGCTGTACTTTTCGATGGGAAGGGAGAAGGAAAGTGACTTACAAGTGTGTTACTTCCTGTTTAACATTAACTACTTCACTTATTACTGCTTATCATATCAAGTGATATTATCAGTTGGTAGACCAAATCGCTAAAACACGTTGTAGGCTGTACTTTTCGATGGGAAGGGACAAGCAAGGTGAATAACAAGTGTGTTACTTACTGTTTAACATTAACTACTTCACTTATTACTGCTTATCATATCAAGTGATATTATCAGTTGGTAGATCAAATCGCTAAAACACGTTGTAGGCTGTACTTTTTGATGGGAAGGGACAAGCAAGGTGACTAACAAGTTTGTTACTTACTGTTTAACATTAACTACTTCATTTATTACTGCTTATCATATCAAGTGATATTATCAGTTGGTAGACCAAATCGCTAAAACACGTTGTAGGCTGTACTTTTTGATGGGAAGGGAAAAGCAAAATGACTAACAAGTTTGTTACTTACTGTTTAACATTAACTACTTCACTTATTACTGCTTATCATATCAAGTGATATTATCAGTTGGTAGACCAAATCGCTAAAACACGTTGTAGGCTGTACTTTTCGATGGGAAGGGACAAGGAAAGTGACTAACAAGTGTGTTACTTACTGTTTAACATTAACTACTTCACTTATTACTCACACACACACACTCATCCCGTTAGCTGGCGGCTGGCGGAGCAGGATGACCTCTCAACCAGTACACTGCTGTATGTGCCATAGGAGCTCTTGTGGCCTGAACGATACGCTTCCATTCAGTACGGTTCGCAGCAATTAATCTAGCATTAAGGACACTGCACCGTTGGGACTTCAGATCCGCCTCGACTTGCTTCAACCACGTCTTTTTCGGGGCTGCTCTTTCAACCTTCCACAGTGCAGGGCGCTCTCTCCATAACAATCTGCGCGGAAGTCGGTTTGTTTCCATTCTGCATACGTGTCCGAACCATCGTAGCCTTCTCGTTCGAATTTGTTCTTCGATCGTGGGCTGATGGTCGCAAGTATCTCGGATATCTTCGTTCCGCATTCGATCTCTTAAAGTTATCCCGAGGATTTGCCGCAAACACCGCGTTTGGAAGACCTCCAGCCTGCTGTAATCCGACTTCAGCAACGTCCACGACTCTGACCCGTACAGTAGGATTGGCACTATGAGCGCGCGAAACATCCGGATCTTTTGTCTTGATTGACACATTACGCTTCTTCCATAAACACCAGCCCAGCGAAGCGAAAGCAGCCGACGCCTGCCCGATCCTGCACAGTATCTCCGATGTAGCCACTACCTTTCGCTCTTGCACCACCGATCCGAGGTACTTGAACTCCTTGACTTGCTGAAGCTCAGCTCCTCGAAGAACACAGAAGCACGTGAACCGTCCGACGTCATGACTTTAGTCTTCTCCTTATTAATCCGCAGCCCATACGATTCCGCGATTTGTGCCATATCATTCAACAAAAGCGTGGCTTCCATGTCAGTATCGGTGAACACTGCACTGTCGTCCGCAAACATCAAATCCGTGACAAAGTCGTTATCGCCAAATTGGACTCCTCTTCTATTTTCAAAGGTCTTTCTCATAATAGCATCGACCACGGTATTAAAGAGGAGCGGTGAAATCACATCTCCCTGCCGGACGCCTGCATCGACTCTGAATTCTTCGGATAGCTTGTTTCCGACGGGGACACAGCTAGTCGGGCCTCTATAAATTTCCTGCAGAAGCTTCACCATTTTTCCTGGCATGTGTTCGCATTCCATCGATTTCCATAAGGCGGGCCAGTGCACGCAATCGAATGCCGACTTGAAGTCTATGAAGGTGATAACGACGCGCTTTCCACAGCGAATCCTTTCCTCCATAACTTGACGAAGTGTGAAAATTTGATCGCTGCATCCTCGACCCGGACGAAAACCTGCTTGTTCTTCGCGACAGGTACTCTCCCGATGGCGTTGAAGTCTGGACTGGATAGTTCTCGTGAAGACTTTACCAACAATCGACAACAGGCTGATCCCGCGATAGTTTTACAGTCTCTGGCATCGCCCTTCTTATGGATAGGCACGACAATAGCCTTTTTCCAGGTAGACGGCACGCTCTCTGTCCGCCATATGCGCGTGATTAACTGATGCAACTGACGCAGTAGAACATCTCCTCCTGCCTTGATGACCTCAGCAGTGACATTGTCAACACCGGACGCCTTTCCATTCTTTAGCGACTTGATTGCCGCCTTCACTTCTTCCGCAGTGGGTTCCGAGTCAAGCGCTGTCTCCTCTGGTACCTCGACTAGTATCGGTTGGGCCAGTGGACCTTGTGGCGCATCGTGAGTATAGAGTTCATTGAAGAACTGCCTCCATCGCAACAGACGCTCATCTGCTGATCGCACAAAAGACCCATCCGTATTCCTGATGGAATCGCTCATGGGTTTGGTCTTCTTTCTGAGACGGTTGAGTGTGTTGTACAATGTGCGATAGTCGTTCCTTCCAACTGCCTCCTCCACTTCGTCTGCTACCTTATTCCAGTACGACTCCCGCTCTTCCTTCAACTTTCGACGAAGCTCCTGACACAATTGCCGATACCGTCCGAAGTCCGTTAATTTCACTCGCTTCCGTTCGTCCACGAGACGGAGAGAATCGTCCGATATCCAAGGCTGCGTTCGCCGGCGAATAACAGGGCAGAGAGGCTCTGCGCATTCAAGAGCGACTTCAACTGTCTGCTTCTCGTGCTCGTCCACAGACAAGGCGTCTTCCAGAACCGCGAACCGATTCGACAGCGCGAGTTGAAATGTTTCTTTTGTTCCTGGCGCCATCAAGTGTGACCAGTCAAGTTTCTTTCTAGGGGCTCCTCACGCCTAGGTCGTCGTAAGCGAAGCTGCATTACAGCACGCAAGAGATAATGGTCGGATCCACAATCAGGCCCTCTCATGGCTCGAACATCTTTCAGCGATGATCTAAAACGTGAGTTTATCAGCACGTAGTCCAAGGTGGCCACATCTCGTCCAGTTGGATTCCTCCATGTTAACTGATGCTTCTTGGGGTGCCGGAATTGACTGTTACCGATGGCAAGCTCGTTGAACGCAGCGAACGAAAGTAGGCGTAGTCCATTATCGTTTATTTCGCCCACGCTGAACCTGCCCAACACTCCTTCCCAGCCTGTTCTGTCACTACCGACTCTTGCGTTGAAGTCACCCGCTACAATGGTGACATCGGTTTTCGGGATAGTATTCAGCACGTCCTGGAGTTGGGTGTAGAACTCGTCCTTGTCAACGTCAGAACTTGGCTCCGTTGGTGCATAGATGGACACGACATGGGTCTTGATTGTTCCGCTCAAAACAAGAACAGCGATCCTGCCAGAAATCGGCTCGAATGAAACAACGCTCCCAGCTGCGCGACTGCCTAGCATAAATCCAACACCATTGCGATGTCCGTCCTCACCGGAATAGTACAGCACCATCTTTTCGCTACTCTCCGGCACCTGAATGGGCACCGTTCCACATCCGCTCATCCTCAGCTCGGAAAGTGCAGCAATCGATATGTTGGACCTTGACAACTCTCTTGCTATTATCTCTTTCTGACCGACGCAGTGTCCCGTTCGCACATTCCATGCTCCAATCCTCAGCTCCTTCTTAGGTGTCACCAGTCGTCCTCCATTTTGGCCAGTAGTATTCTTCTCACCAACACCCTGGATCCCTAGTGTTGGCGCATCGGCTGCCCCGGATGCGGTAGCTTCTTCGTTGTTTCCTAAGAGACTTTCCATGGTTACCACCTAAGTTTTCCAGCCCGTCGGTAGTACGGGGGACCAACCCTCCTCCTTTCTCATCCGGGCTTGGGACCGGCAATGGCGGAGTTTCACTTATTACTGCTTATCATATCAAGTGATATTATCAGTTGGCAGACCAAATCGCTAAAACACGTTGTAGGCTGTACTTTTCGATGGGAAGGGACAAGGAAAGTGACTAACAAGTGTGTTACTTACTGTTTAACATTAACTACTTCACTTATTACTGCGTATCATATCAAGTGATATTATCAGTTGGTAGATCAAATCGCTAAAACACGTTGTAGGCTTTACTTTTCGATGGGAAGGGACAAGCAAGGTGAATAACAAGTTTGTTACTTACTGTTTAACATTAACTACTTCACTTATTACTGCTTATCATGTCAAGTTATATTATCAGTTGGTAGATCAAATCGCTAAAACACGTTGTAGGCTGTACTTTTCGATGGGAAGGGACAAGGAAAGTGACTAACAAGTGTGTTACTTACTGTTTAACATTAACTACTTCACTTATTACTGCTTATCATATCAAGTGATATTATCAGTTGGTAGACCAAATCGCTAAAACACGTTGTAGGCTGAACTTTTCGATGGGAAGGGACAAGGAAAGTGACTAACAAGTGTGTTACTTACTTTTTAACATTAACTACTTCACTTATTACTGCTTATCATATCAAGTGATATTATCAGTTGGCAGACCAAATCGCTAAAACACGTTGTAGGCTGTACTTTTCGATGGGAAGGGACAAGGAAAGTGACTAACAAGTGTGTTACTTACTGTTTAACATTAACTACTTCACTTATTACTGCTTATCATATCAAGTGATATTATCAGTTGGCAGACCAAATCGCTAAAACACGTTGTAGGCTGTATTTTTTGATGGGAAGGGACAAGGAAAGTGACTAACAAGTGTGTTACTTACTGTTTAACATTAACTACTTCACTTATTACTGCTTATCATATCAAGTGATATTATCAGTTGGTAGATCAAATCGCTAAAACACGTTGTAGGCTGTACTTTCCGATGGGAAGGGACAAGCAAGGTGAATAACAAGTTTGTTACTTACTGTTTAACATTAACTACTTCACTTATTACTGCTTATCATATCAAGTTATATTATCAGTTGGTAGATCAAATCGCTAAAACACGTTGTAGGCTGTACTTTTCGATGGGAAGGGACAAGGAAAGTGACTAACAAGTGTGTTACTTACTGTTTAACATTAACTACTTCACTTATTACTGCTTATCATATCAAGTGATATTATCAGTTGGTAGACCAAATCGCTAAAACACGTTGTAGGCTGTACTTTTCGATGGGAAGGGACAAGGAAAGTGACTAACAAGTGTGTTACTTACTGTTTAACATTAACTACTTCACTTATTACTGCTTATCATATCAAGTGATATTATTAGTTGGTAGATCAAATCGCGAAAACACGTTGTAGGCTGTACTTTTCGATGGGAAGGGACAAGCAAGGTGACTAACAAGTTTGTTACTTACTGTTTAACATTAACTACTTCATTTATTACTGCTTATCATATCAAGTGATATTATCAGTTGGTAGACCAAATCGCTAAAACACGTTGTAGGCTGTACTTTTTGATGGGAAGGGACAAGCAAAATGACTAACAAGTTTGTTACTTACTGTTTAACATTAACTACTTCACTTATTACTGCTTATCATATCAAGTGATATTATCAGTTGGTAGACCAAATCGCTGAAACACGTTGTAGGCTGTACTTTTCGATGGGAAGGGACAAGGAAAGTGACTAACAAGTGTGTTACTTACTGTTTAACATTAACTACTTCACTTATTACTGCTTATCATGTCAAGTGATATTATCAGTTGGTAGATCAAATCGCTAAAACACGTTGTAGGCTGTACTTTTTGATGGGAAGGGACAAGCAAAATGACTAACAAGTTTGTTACTTACTGTTTAACATTAACTACTTCACTTATTACTGCTTATCATATCAAGTGATATTATCAGTTGGTAGACCAAATCGCTAAAACACGTTGTAGGCTGTACTTTTCGATGGGAAGGGACAAGGAAAGTGACTAACAAGTGTGTTACTTACTGTTTAACATTAACTACTTCACTTATTACTGCTTATCATATCAAGTGATATTATCAGTTGGCAGACCAAATCGCTAAAACACGTTGTAGGCTGTACTTTTCGATGGGAAGGGACAAGGAAAGTGACTAACAAGTGTGTTACTTACTGTTTAACATTAACTACTTCACTTATTACTGCTTATCATATCAAGTGATATTATCAGTTGGTAGATCAAATCGCTAAAACACGTTGTAGGCTGTACTTTTCGATGGGAAGGGACAAGCAAGGTGAATAACAAGTTTGTTACTTACTGTTTAACATTAACTACTTCACTTATTACTGCTTATCATGTCAAGTTATATTATCAGTTGGTAGATCAAATCGCTAAAACACGTTGTAGGCTGTACTTTTCGATGGGAAGGGACAAGGAAAGTGACTAACAAGTGTGTTACTTACTGTTTAACATTAACTACTTCACTTATTACTGCTTATCATATCAAGTGATATTATCAGTTGGTAGACCAAATCGCTAAAACACGTTGTAGGCTGTACTTTTCGATGGGAAGGGACAAGGAAAGTGACTAACAAGTGTGTTACTTACTGTTTAACATTAACTACTTCACTTATTACTGCTTATCATATCAAGTGATATTATTAGTTGGTAGATCAAATCGCGAAAACACGTTGTAGGCTGTACTTTTCGATGGGAAGGGACAAGCAAGGTGACTAACAAGTTTGTTACTTACTGTTTAACATTAACTACTTCATTTATTACTGCTTATCATATCAAGTGATATTATCAGTTGGTAGACCAAATCGCTAAAACACGTTGTAGGCTGTACTTTTGATGGGAAGGGACAAGCAAAATGACTAACAAGTTTGTTACTTACTGTTTAACATTAACTACTTCACTTATTACTTCTTATGATATCAAGTGATATTATAGGTTTGTAGATCAAATCGCTAAAACACGTTGTAGGCTGTACTTTTCGATGGGAAGGGACAAGGAAAGTGACTAACAAGTGTGTTACTTACTGTTTAACATTAACTACTTCACTTATTACTGCTTATCATATCAAGTGATATTATCAGTTGGTAGACCAAATCGCTAAAACACGTTGTAGGCTGTACTTTTCGATGGGAAGGGACAAGGAAAGTGACTAACAAGTGTGTTACTTACTGTTTAACATTAACTACTTCACTTATTACTGCTTATCATATCAAGTGATATTATCAGTTGGCAGACCAAATCGCTAAAACACGTTGTAGGCTGTACTTTTCGATGGGAAGGGACAAGCAAGGTGACTAACAAGTTTGTTACTTACTGTTTAACATTAACTACTTCATTTATTACTGCTTATCATATCAAGTGATATTATCAGTTGGTAGACCAAATCGCTAAAACACGTTGTAGGCTGTACTTTTTGATGGGAAGGGACAAGCAAAATGACTAACAAGTTTGTTACTTACTGTTTAACATTAACTACTTCACTTATTACTGCTTATCATATCAAGTGATATTATCAGTTGGTAGACCAAATCGCTAAAACACGTTGTAGGCTGTACTTTTCGATGGGAAGGGACAAGGAAAGTGACTAACAAGTGTGTTACTTACTGTTTAACATTAACTACTTCACTTATTACTGCTTATCATATCAAGTGATATTATTAGTTGGTAGATCAAATCGCTAAAACACGTTGTAGGCTGTACTTTTCGATGGGAAGGGACAAGCAAGGTGACTAACAAGTTTGTTACTTACTGTTTAACATTAACTACTTCATTTATTACTGCTTATCATATCAAGTGATATTATCAGTTGGTAGACCAAATCGCTAAAACACGTTGTAGGCTGTACTTTTTGATGGGAAGGGACAAGCAAAATGACTAACAAGTTTGTTACTTACTGTTTAACATTAACTACTTCACTTATTACTGCTTATCATATCAAGTGATATTATCAGTTGGTAGACCAAATCGCTGAAACACGTTGTAGGCTGTACTTTTCGATGGGAAGGGACAAGGAAAGTGACTAACAAGTGTGTTACTTACTGTTTAACATTAACTACTTCACTTATTACTGCTTATAATGTCAAGTGATATTATCAGTTGGTAGATCAAATCGCTAAAACACGTTGTAGGCTGTACTTTTTGATGGGAAGGGACAAGCAAAATGACTAACAAGTTTGTTACTTACTATTTAACATTAACTACTTCACTTATTACTGCTTATCATATCAAGTGATATTATCAGTTGGTAGACCAAATCGCTAAAACACGTTGTAGGCTGTACTTTTCGATGGGAAGGGACAAGGAAAGTGACTAACAAGTGTGTTACTTACTGTTTAACATTAACTACTTCACTTATTACTGCTTATCATATCAAGTGATATTATCAGTTGGCAGACCAAATCGCTAAAACACGTTGTAGGCTGTACTTTTCGATGGGAAGGGACAAGCAAGGTGACTAACAAGTTTGTTACTTACTGTTTAACATTAACTACTTCACTTATTACTGCTTATCATATCAAGTGATATTATCAGTTGGTAGATCAAATCGCTAAAACACGTTGTAGGCTGTACTTTTCGATGGGAAGGGACAAGGAAAGTCACTAACAAGTGTGTTACTTACTGTTTAACATTAACTACTTCACTTATTACTGCTTATCATGTCAAGTGATATTATCAGTTGGTAGATCAAATCGCTAAAACACGTTGTAGGCTGTACTTTTCGATGGGAAGGGACAAGAAAAGTGACTATCAAGTTTGTTACTTACTGTTTAACATTAACTACTTCACTTATTACTGCTTATCATATCAAGTGATATTATCAGTTGGTAGACCAAATCGCTAAAACACGTTGTAGGCTGTACTTTTCGATGGGAAGGGACAAGGAAAGTGACTAACAAGTGTGTTACTTACTGTTTAACATTAACTACTTCACTTATTACTGCTTATCATATCAAGTGATATTATCAGTTGGCAGACCAAATCGCTAAAACACGTTGTAGGCTGTACTTTTCGATGGGAAGGGACAAGGAAAGTGACTAACAAGTGTGTTACTTACTGTTTAACATTAACTACTTCACTTATTACTGCTTATCATATCAAGTGATATTATCAGTTGGCAGACCAAATCGCTAAAACACGTTGTAGGCTGTACTTTTCGATGGGAAGGGACAAGGAAAGTGACTAACAAGTGTGTTACTTACTGTTTAACATTAACTACTTCACTTATTACTGCTTATCATATCAAGTGATATTATCAGTTGGTAGATCAAATCGCTAAAACACGTTGTAGGCTGTACTTTTCGATGGGAAGGGACAAGCAAGGTGAATAACAAGTTTGTTACTTACTGTTTAACATTAACTACTTCACTTATTACTGCTTATCATATCAAGTGATGTTATCAGTTGGTAGATCAAATTGCTAAAACACGTTGTAGGCTGTACTTTTCGATGGGAAGGGACAAGGAAAGTGACTAACAAGTGTGTTACTTACTGTTTAACATTAACTACTTCACTTATTACTGCTTATCATATCAAGTGATATTATCAGTTGGCAGACCAAATCGCTAAAACACGTTGTAGGCTGTACTTTTCGATGGGAAGGGACAAGGAAAGTGACTAACAAGTGTGTTACTTACTGTTTAACATTAACTACTTCACTTATTACTGCTTATCATATCAAGTGATATTATCAGTTGGCAGACCAAATCGCTAAAACACGTTGTAGGCTGTATTTTTCGATGGGAAGGGACAAGGAAAGTGACTAACAAGTGTGTTACTTACTGTTTAACATTATCTACTTCACTTATTACTGCTTATCATATCAAGTGATATTATCAGTTGGTAGATCAAATCGCTAAAACACGTTGTAGGCTGTACTTTCCGATGGGAAGGGACAAGCAAGGTGACTAACAAGTTTGTTACTTACTGTTTAACATTAACTACTTCATTTATTACTGCTTATCATATCAAGTGATATTATCAGTTGGTAGACCAAATCGCTAAAACACGTTGTAGGCTGTACTTTTTGATGGGAAGGGACAAGCAAAATGACTAACAAGTTTGTTACTTACTGTTTAACATTAACTACTTCACTTATTACTGCTTATCATATCAAGTGATATTATCAGTTGGTAGACCAAATCGCTGAAACACGTTGTAGGCTGTACTTTTCGATGGGAAGGGACAAGGAAAGTGACTAACAAGTGTGTTACTTACTGTTTAACATTAACTACTTCACTTATTACTGCTTATCATGTCAAGTGATATTATCAGTTGGTAGATCAAATCGCTAAAACACGTTGTAGGCTGTACTTTTTGATGGGAAGGGACAAGCAAAATGACTAACAAGTTTGTTACTTACTGTTTAACATTAACTACTTCACTTATTACTGCTTATCATATCAAGTGATATTATCAGTTGGTAGACCAAATCGCTAAAACACGTTGTAGGCTGTACTTTTCGATGGGAAGGGACAAGGAAAGTGACTAACAAGTGTGTTACTTACTGTTTAACATTAACTACTTCACTTATTACTGCTTATCATATCAAGTGATATTATCAGTTGGCAGACCAAATCGCTAAAACACGTTGTAGGCTGTACTTTTCGATGGGAAGGGACAAGGAAAGTGACTAACAAGTGTGTTACTTACTGTTTAACATTAACTACTTCACTTATTACTGCTTATCATATCAAGTGATATTTTCAGTTGGTAGATCAAATCGCTAAAACACGTTGTAGGCTGTACTTTTCGATGGGAAGGGACAAGCAAGGTGAATAACAAGTTTGTTACTTACTGTTTAACATTAACTACTTCACTTATTACTGCTTATCATGTCAAGTTATATTATCAGTTGGTAGATCAAATCGCTAAAACACGTTGTAGGCTGTACTTTTCGATGGGAAGGGACAAGGAAAGTGACTAACAAGTGTGTTACTTACTGTTTAACATTAACTACTTCACTTATTACTGCTTATCATATCAAGTGATATTATCAGTTGGTAGACCAAATCGCTAAAACACGTTGTAGGCTGTACTTTTCGATGGGAAGGGACAAGGAAAGTGACTAACAAGTGTGTTACTTACTGTTTAACATTAACTACTTCACTTATTACTGCTTATCATATCAAGTGATATTATCAGTTGGCAGACCAAATCGCTAAAACACGTTGTAGGCTGTACTTTTCGATGGGAAGGGACAAGGAAAGTGACTAACAAGTGTGTTACTTACTGTTTAACATTAACTACTTCACTTATTACTGCTTATCATATCAAGTGATATTATCAGTTGGCAGACCAAATCGCTAAAACACGTTGTAGGCTGTATTTTTCGATGGGAAGGGACAAGGAAAGTGACTAACAAGTGTGTTACTTACTGTTTAACATTATCTACTTCACTCATTACTGCTTATCATATCAAGTGATATTATCAGCTGGTAGATCAAATCGCTAAAACACGTTGTAGGCTGTACTTTCCGATGGGAAGGGACAAGCAAGGTGAATAACAAGTTTGTTACTTACTGTTTAACATTAACTACTTCACTTATTACTGCTTATCATATCAAGTTATATTATCAGTTGGTAGATCAAATCGCTAAAACACGTTGTAGGCTGTACTTTTCGATGGGAAGGGACAAGGAAAGTGACTAACAAGTGTGTTACTTACTGTTTAACATTAACTACTTCACTTATTACTGCTTATCATATCAAGTGATATTATCAGTTGGCAGACCAAATCGCTAAAACACGTTGTAGGCTGTACTTTTCGATGGGAAGGGACAAGGAAAGTGACTAACAAGTGTGTTACTTACTGTTTAACATTAACTACTTCACTTATTACTGCTTATCATATCAAGTGATATTATCAGTTGGTAGATCAAATCGCTAAAACACGTTGTAGGCTGTACTTTTCGATGGGAAGGGACAAGGAAAGTGACTAACAGAAGTGTTTCTTACTGTTTAACATTAGCTACTTCCCTTATTACTGCTCATCATATCTAGTGATATTATCAGTTGGTAGATCAAATCGCTAAAACACGTTGTAGGCTGTACTTTTCGATGGGAAGGGACAAGGAAAGTGACTAACAAGTGTGTTACTTACTGTTTAACATTAACTACTTCACTTATTACTGCTTATCATATCAAGTGATATTATCAGTTGGTAGACCAAATCGCTAAAACATGTTGTAGGCTGTACTTTTCGATGGGAATGGACAAGCAAAGTGACTAAGAAGTTGTTCCTTACTGTTTAACATTAACTACTTCACTTATTACTGCTTATCATATCAAGTGATATTATCAGTTGGTAGACCAAATCGCTAAAACACGTTGTAGGCTGTACTTTTCGATGGGAAGGGACAGGGAAAGTGACTAACAAGTGTGTTACTTACTGTTTAACATTAACTACTTCACTTATTACTGCTTATCATATCAAGTGATATTATCAGTTGGTAGATCAAATCGCTAAAACACGTTGTAGGCTGTACTTTTTGATGGGAAGGGACAAGGAAAGTGACTAACAAGTTTGTTACTTACTGTTTAACATTAACTACTTCACTTATTACTGCTTATCATATCAAGTGATATTATCAGTTGGTAGATCAAATCGCTAAAACACGTTGTAGGCTGTACTTTCTGATGGGAAGGGACAAGCAAAGTGACTAACAAGGTTGTTACTTACTGTTTAACATTGACTACTTCACTTATTACTGCTTATCATATCAAGTGATATTATCAGTTGGTAGATCAAATCGCTAAAACACGTTGTAGGCTGTACTTTTCGATGGGAAGGGACAAGGAAAGTGACTAACAAGTGTGTTACTTACTGTTTAACATTAACTACTTCACTTATTACTGCTTATCATATCAAGTGATATTATCAGTTGGTAGACCAAATCGCTAAAACACGTTGTAGGCTGTACTTTTCGATGGGAAGGGACAAGGAAAGTGACTAACAAGTGTGTTACTTACTGTTTAACATTAACTACTTCACTTATTACTGCTTATCATATCAAGTGATATTATCAGTTGGTAGATCAAATCGCTAAAACACGTTGTAGGCTGTACTTTTTGATGGGAAGGGACAAGCAAGGTGACTAACAAGTTTGTTACTTACTGTTTAACATTAACTACTTCACTTATTACTGCTTATCATATCAAGTGATATTATCAGTTGGTAGACCAAATCGCTAAAACACGTTGTAGGCTGTACTTTTCGATGGGAAGGGACAGGGAAAGTGACTAACAAGTTTGTTACCTACTGTTTAACATTAACTACTTCACTTATTACTGCTTATCATATCAAGTGATATTATCAGTTGGTAGACCAAATCGCTAAAACACGTTGTAGGCTGTACTTTTCGATGGGAAGGGACAAGGAAAGTGACTAACAAGTGTGTTACTTACTGTTTAACATTAACTACTTCACTTATTACTGCTTATCATATCAAGTGATATTATCAGTTGGTAGATCAAATCGCTAAAACACGTTGTAGGCTGTACTTTTCGATGGGAAGGGACAAGGAAAGTGACTAACAAGTGTGTTACTTACTGTTTAACATTAACTACTTCACTTATTACTGCTTATCATATCAAGTGATATTATCAGTTGGTAGACCAAATCGCTAAAACACGTTGTAGGCTGTACTTTTCGATGGGAAGGGACAAGGAAAGTGACTAACAAGTCTGTTACTTACTGTTTAACATTAACTACTTCACTTATTACTGCTTATCATATCAAGTGATATTATCAGTTGCTAGGCCAAATCGCTAAAACACGTCGTAAGCTGTACTTTTCGATGGGAAGGGACAAGGAAAGTGACTAACAAGTGTGTTACTTACTGTTTAACATTAACTACTTCACTTATTACTGCTTATCATATCAAGTGATATTATCAGTTGGTAGATCAAATCGCTAAAACACGTTGTAGGCTGTACTTTTCGATGGGAAGGGACAAGCAAAGTGAATAACAAGTGTTTTACTTACTGTTTAACATTAACTCCTTCACTTATTACTGCTTATCATATCAAGTGATATTATCAGTTGGTAGACCAAATCGCTAAAACACGTTGTAGGGTGTACTTTTCGATGGGAAGGGACAAGGAAAGTGACTAACAAGTGTGTTACTTACTGTTTAACATTTACTACTTCACTTATTACTGCTTATCATATCATGTGATATTATCAGTTGGCAGATCAAATCGCTAAAACACGTTGTAGGCTGTACTTTTCGATGGGAAGGGACAAGCAACGTGACTCGCAAGTGTGTTACTCCCTGTTTAACATTAATTACTTCACTTATTACTCATTATCATATCAAGTGATATTATCAGTTCGTAGATCAAATCGCTAAAACACGTTGTAGGCTGTACTTTTCGATGGGAAGGGACAAGGAAAGTGACTAACAAGTGTGTTACTTACTGTTTAACATTAACTACTTCACTTATTACTGCTTATCATATCAAGTGATATTATCAGTTGGTAGACCAAATCGCTAAAACACGTTGTAGGCTGTACTTTTCGATGGGAAGGGACAAGGAAAGTGACTAACAAGTGTGTTACTTACTGTTTAACATTAACTACTTCACTTATTACTGCTTATCATATCAAGTGATATTATCAGTTGGTAGACCAAATCGCTAAAACACGTTGTAGGCTGTACTTTTCGATGGGAAGGGACAAGGAAAGTGACTAACAAGTGTGTTACTTACTGTTTAACATTAACTACTTCACTTATTACTGCTTATCATATCAAGTGATATTATCAGTTGGTAGACCAAATCGCTAAAACACGTTGTAGGCTGTACTTTTCGATGGGAAGGGACAAGGAAAGTGACTAACAAGTGTGTTACTTACTGTTTAACATTAACTACTTCACTTATTACTGCTTATCATATCAAGTGATATTATCAGTTGGTAGACCAAATCGCTAAAACACGTTGTAGGCTGTACTTTTCGATGGGAAGGGACAAGGAAAGTGACTAACAAGTGTGTTACTTACTGTTTAACATTAACTACTTCACTTATTACTGCTTATCATATCAAGTGATATTATCAGTTGGTAGATCAAATCGCTAAAACACGTTGTAGGCTGTACTTTTCGATGGGAAGGGACAAGGAAAGTGACTAACAAGTGTGTTACTTACTGTTTAACATTAACTACTTCACTTATTACTGCTTATCATATCAAGTGATATTATCAGTTGGTAGATCAAATCGCTAAAACACGTTGTAGGCTGTACTTTTCGATGGGAAGGGACAAGGAAAGTGACTAACAAGTGTGTTACTTACTGTTTAACATTAACTACTTCACTTATTACTGCTTATCATATCAAGTGATATTATCAGTTGGTAGATCAAATCGCTAAAACACGTTGTAGGCTGTACTTTTCGATGGGAAGGGACAAGCAAAGTGACTAACAAGTTTGTTACTTACTGTTTAACATTAACTACTTCACTTATTACTGCTTATCATATCAAGTGATATTATCAGTTGGTAGACCAAATCGCTAAAACACGTTGTAGGCTGTACTTTTCGATGGGAAGGGACAAGGAAAGTGACTAACAAGTGTGTTACTTACTGTTTAACATTAACTACTTCACTTATTACTGCTTATCATATCAAGTGATATTATCAGTTGGTAGACCAAATCGCTAAAACACGTTGTAGGCTGTACTTTTCGATGGGAAGGGACAAGGAAAGTGACTAACAAGTGTGTTACTTACTGTTTAACATTAACTACTTCACTTATTACTGCTTATCATATCAAGTGATATTATCAGTTGGTAGATCAAATCGCTAAAACACGTTGTAGGCTGTACTTTTCGATGGGAAGGGACAAGGAAAGTGACTAACAAGTGTGTTACTTACTGTTTAACATTAACTACTTCACTTATTACTGCTTATCATATCAAGTGATATTATCAGTTGGTAGACCAAATCGCTAAAACACGTTGTAGGCTGTACTTTTCGATGGGAAGGGACAAGAAGGTGACTAACAAATGTGTTACTTACTGTTTAACATTAACTATTTCACTTATTACTGCTTATCATATCAAGTGATATTATCAGTTGGTAGATCAAATCGCTAAAACACGTTGTAGGCTGTACTTTTCGATGGGAAGGGACAAGGAAAGTGACTAACAAGTTTGTTACTTACTGTTTAACATTAACTACTTCTCTTATTACTGCTTATCACATCAAGTGATATTATCAGTTGGTAGATCGAATCGCCAAAACACGTTGTAGGCTGTACTTTTCGATGGGAGGGGACAAGCAAAGTGACTATGAAGTGTGTTACTTACTGTTTAACATTAACTACTTCACTTATTACTGCTTATCATATCAAGTGATATTATCAGTTGGTAGACCAAATCGCTAAAACACGTTGTAGGCTGTCCTTTTCGATGGGAAGGGACAGGGAAAAAGACTAACAAGTGTGTTACTTACTGTTTAACATTAACTACTTCACTTATTACTGCTTATCATATCAAGTGATATTATCAGTTGGTAGATCAAATCGCTAAAACACGTTGTAGGCTGTACTTTTTGATGGGAAGGGACAAGGAAAGTGACTAACAAGTTTGTTACTTACTGTTTAACATTAACTACTTCACTTATTACTGCTTATCATATCAAGTGATATTATCAGTTGGTAGACCAAATCGCTAAAACACGTTGTAGGCTGTACTTTTCGATGGGACAGGACAAGGAAAGTGACTAACAAGTTTGTTACTTACTGTTTAACATTAACTACTTCACTTATTACTGCTTATCATATCAAGTGATATTATCAGTTGGTAGATCAAATCGCTAAAACACGTTGTAGGCTGTACTTTTCGATGGGAAGGGACAAGTAAAGGGAATAACAAGTTTGTTACTTACTGTTTAACATTAACTACTTCACTTATTACTGCTTATCATATCAAGTGATATTATCAGTTGGTAGATCAAATCGCTAAAACACGTTGTAGGCTGTACTTTTTGATGGGAAGGGACAAGGAAAGTGACTAACAAGTGTGTTACTTACTGTTTAACATTAACTACTTCACTTATTACTGCTTATCATATCAAGTGATATTATCAATTGGTGGACCAAATCGCTAAAACACGTTGTAGGCTGTACTTTTCAATGGGAAGGGACAAGGAAAGTGACTAACAAGTGTGCTACTTACTGTTTAACATTAACTACTTCACTTATTACTGCTTATCATATCAAGTGATATTATCAGTTGGTAGACCAAATCGCTAAAACACGTTGTAGGCTGTACTTTTCGATGGGAAGGGCAAGGAAAGTGACTAACAAGTGTGCTACTTACTGTTTAACATTAACTACTTCACTTATTACTGCTTATCATATCAAGTGATATTATCAGTTGGTAGACCAAATCGCTAAAACACGTTGTAGGCTGTACTTTTCGATGGGAAGGGCAAGGAAAGTGACTAACAAGTGTGCTACTTACTGTTTAACATTAACTACTTCACTTATTACTGCTTATCATATCAAGTGATATTATCAGTTGGTAGACCAAATCGCTGAAACACGTTGTAGGCTGTACTTTTCGATGGGAAGGGACAAGGAAAGTGACTAACAAGTGTGTTACTTACTGTTTAACATTAACTACTTCACTTATTACTGCTTATCATATCAAGTGATATTATCAGTTGGTAGATCAAATCGCTAAAACACGTTGTAGGCTGTACTTTTCGATGGGAAGGGACAAGCAAAGTGACTAACAAGTGTTGTTACTTACTGTTTACCATTAACTACCTCACCTTTTACTACTTATCATATCAAGTGATATTATCATTTGGTAGACCAAATTGCTAAAACACGTTGTAGGCTGTACTTTTCGATGGGAAGGAACAAGGAAAGTGACTAACAAGTGTTTTACTTACTGTTTAACATTAACTACTTCACTTATTACTGCTTATCATATCAAGTGATATTATCATTTGGTAGACCGAATCGCTAAAACACGTCGTAGGCTGTACTTTTCGATGGGAAGGGACAAGGAAAGTGACTAGCAAGTGTGTAACTTTTTGTTTAACATTAACTACTTCACTTATTACTGCTTATCAAATCAAGTGATATTATCAGTTGGTACATCAAATCGCTAAAACACGTTGTAGGCTGTACTTTTCAATGGGAATGGACAAGCAAGGTGAATAACAAGTTTGTTACTTACTGTTTAACATTAACTACTTCACTTATTACTGCTTATCATATCAAGAGATATTATCAGTTGGTAGATCAAACCGCTAAAAAACGTTGTAGGCTGTACTTTTCGATGGGAAGGGACAAGCAAGGTGACTAACAAGTTTGTTACTTACTGTTTAACATTAACTACTTCACTTATTACTGCTTATCATATCAAGTGATATTATCAGTTGGTAGACCAAATCGCTAAAACACGTTGTAGGCTGTACTTTTCGATGGGAAGGGACAAGGAAAGTGACTAACAAGTTTGTTACTTACTGTTTAACATTAACTACTTTACTTATTACTGCTTATCATATCAAGTGATATTATCAGTTGGTAGATCAAATCGCTAAAACACGTTGTAGGCTGTACTTTTTCGTAGGGAAGGAACAAGCAAAGTGACTAACAAGTTTGTTACTTACTGTTTAACATTAACTACTTCACTTATTACTGCTTATCATATCAAGTGATATTATCAGTTGGTAGACCAAATCGCTAAAACACGTTGTAGGCTGTACTTTTCGATGGGAAGGGACAGGGAAAGTGACTAACAAGTTTGTTACTTACTGTTTAACATTAACTACTTCACTTATTACTGCTTATCATATCAAGTGATATTATCAGTTGGTAGATCAAATCGCTAAAACACGTTGTAGGCTGTACTTTTCGATGGGAAGGGACAAGCAAAGTGACTAACAAGTTTGTTACTTACTGTTTAACATTAACTACTTCACTTATTACTGCTTATCATATCAAGTGATATTATCAGTTGGTAGATCAAATCGCTAAAACACGTTGTAGGCTGTACTTTTTGATGGGAAGGGACAAGCAAAGTGACTAACAAGTTTGTTACTTACTGTTTAACATTAACTACTTCACTTATTACTGCTTATCATATCAAGTGATATTATCAGTTGGTAGACCAAATCGCTAAAACACGTTGTAGGCTGTACTTTTTGATGGGAAGGGACAGGGAAAGTGACTAACAAGTTTGTTACTTACTGTTTAACATTACCTGCTTCAGTTATTACTGCTTATCATATCAAGTGATATTATCAGTTGGTAGACCAAATCGCTAAAACACGTTTTAGGCTGTACTTTTCGATGGGAAGGGACAAGGAAAGTGACTAACAAGTGTGTTACTTACTGTTTAACATTAACTACTTCACTTATTACTGCTTATCATATCAAGTGATATTATCAGTTGGTAGACCAAATCGCTAAAACACGTTGCAGGCTGTGCTTTTCGATGGGAAGGGACAAGGAAAGTGACTAACAAGTTTATTACTTACTGTTTAACATTAACTACTTCACTTATTACTGCTTATCATATCAAATGATATTATCAGTTGGTAGACCAAATCGCTAAAACACGTTTTAGGCTGTACCTTTTGATGGGAATGGACAAGGAAAGTGACTAACAAGTGTGTTACTTACTGTTTAACATTAACTACTTCACTTATTACTGCTTATCATATCAAGTGATATTATCAGTTGGTAGATCAAATTGCTAAAACACGTTGTAGGCTGTACTTTTCGATGGGAAGGGACAAGTAAAGGGAATAACAAGTTTGTTACTTACTGTTTAACATTAACTACTTCACTTATTACTGCTTATCATATCAAGTGATATTATCAGTTGGTAGATCAAATCGCTAAAACACGTTGTAGGCTATATTTTTCCATTGGAAGGGACAAGGAAAGTGACCAACAAGTTTGTTACTCACTGTTTAACACTAACTACCTCACTTATTACTGCTTATCATATCAAGTGATATTATCACTTGGTAGACCAAATCGCTAAAACACGTTGTAGGCTGTACTTTTCGATGGCAAGGGACTAGTAAAGTGACTAACAAGTTTGTTACTTACTGTTTAACATTAACTACTTCACTTATTACTGCTTATCATATCAAGTGATATTATCAGTTGGTAGACCAAATCGCTAAAACACGTTGTAGGCTGTACTTTTCGATGGGAAGGGACAAGGAAAGTGACTAACAAGTGTTTTACTTACTGTTTAACATTAACTACTTCACTTATTACTGCTTATCATATCAAGTAATATTATCAGTTGGTAGATTAAATCGCTAAAACACGTTTTAGGCTGTACTTTTCGATGGGAAGGGACAAGGAAAGTGACTAACAAGTGTTTTACTTACTGTTTAACATTAACTACTTCACTTATTACTGCTTATCATATCAAGTGATATTATCAGTTGGTAGATCAAATCGCTAAAACACGTTGTAGGCTGTACTTTTCGATGGGAAGGAAGAAGGAAAGTGACTAACAAGTGTGTCACTTACTGTTTAAAATTAACTACTTCACTTCTTACTGCTTAGCATATCAAGTGATATTATCAGCTGGTAGACCAAATCGCCAAAACACGTTGTAGGCTGTACTTTTCGATGGGAAGGGACAAGCAAAGTGACTAATAAGTGTGTCACTTACTGTTTAACATTAACTACTTCACTTATTACTGCTTATCATATCAAGTGATATTATCAGTTGGTAGACCAAATCGCTAAAACACGTTGTAGGCTGTACTTTTCGATGGGAAGGGACAAGGAAAGTGACTAACAAGTGTGTTACTTACTGTTTAACATTAACTACTTCACTTATTACTGCTTATCATATCAAGTGATATTATCAGTTGGTAGATCAAATCGCTAAAACACGTTGTAGGCTGTACTTTTCGATGGGAAGGGACAAGCAAGGTGACTAACAAGTGTGTTACTTACTGTTTAACAATAACTACTTTACTTATTACTGCTTATCATATCATGTGATATTATCAGTTGGTAGATCAAATCGCTAAAACACGTTGTAGGCTGTACTTTTCGATGGGAAGGGACAAGGAAAGCGACTAACAAGTGTGTTATTTACTGTTTAACATTAACTACTTCACTTATTACTGCTTATCATATCAAGTGATATTAGCAGTTGGTAGATCAAATCGCTAAAATAAGCTGTAGGCTGTACTTTTCGATGGGAAGGGACAAGGAAAGTGACTAACAAGTGTGTTACTTACTGTTTGACATTAACTACTTTACTTTTCACTGCTTATCATATCAAGTGATATTATCAGTTGGTAGACCAAATCGCTAAAACACGTTGTAGGCTGTACTTTTCGATGGGAAGGGACAAGGAAAGTGACTAACAAGTGTGTTACTTACTGTTTAACATTAACTACTTCACTTATTACTGCTTATCATATCAAGTGATATTATCAGTTGGTAGATCAAATCGCTAAAACACGTTGTAGGCTGTACTTTTCGATGGGAAGGGACAAGCAAGGTGAATAACAAGTTTGTTACTTACTGTTTAACATTAACTACTTCACTTATTACTGCTTATCATATCAAGTGATATTATCAGTTGGTAGATCAAATCGCTAAAACACGTTGTAGGCTGTACTTTTCGATGGGAAGGGACAAGGAAAGTGACTAACAAGTGTGTTACTTACTGTTTAACATTAACTACTTCACTTATTACTGCTTATCATATCAAGTGATATTATCAGTTGGTAGATCAAATCGCTAAAACACGTTGTAGGCTGTACTTTTCGATGGGAAGGGACAAGCAAGGTGACTAACAAGGTTGTTACGTACTGTTCTACATTAACTACGTCACTTATTACTGCTTATCATATCAAGTGATATTATCAGTTAGTAGACCAAATCGCTAAAACACGTTGTAGGCTGTACTTTTCGATGGGAAGGACAAGGAAAGTGACTAACAAGTGTGTTACTTACTGTTTAACATTAACTACTTCACTTATTACTGCTTATCATATCAAGTGATATTATCAGTTGGTAGACCAAATCGCTAAAACACGTTGTAGGCTGTACTTTTCGATGGGAAGGACAAGGAAAGTGACTAACAAGTGTGTTACTTACTGTTTAACATTAACTACTTCACTTATTACTGCTTATCATATCAAGTGATATTATCAGTTGGTAGATCAAATCGCTAAAACACGTTGTAGGCTGTACTTTTCGATGGGAAGGGACAAGCAAAGTGAATAACAAGTGTGTTACTTACTGTTTAACATTAACTACTTCACTTATTACTGCTTATCATATCAAGTGATATTATCAGTTGGTAGATCAAATCGCTAAAACACGTTGTAGGCTGTACTTTTCGATGGGAAGGGACAAGGAAAGTGACTAACAAGTGTGTTACTTACTGTTTAACATTAACTACTTCACTTATTACTGCTTATCATATCATGTGATATTATCAGTTGGTAGATCAAATCGCTAAAACACGTTGTAGGCTGTACTTTTCGATGGGAAGGGACAAGGAAAGTGACTAAAAAGTGTGTTACTTACTGTTTAACATTAACTACTTCACTTATTACTCCTTATCATATCAAGTGATATTATCAGTTGGTAGATCAAATCGCTAAAACACGTTCTAGGCTGTACTTTTTGATGAGAAGGGACAAGCAAGGTGACTAACAAGTTTGTTACTTACTGTTTAACATTAACTACTTCACTTATTGCTGCTTATCATATCAAGTGATATTATCAGTTGGTAGATCAAATCGCTAAAACACGTTGTAGGCTGTACTTTCGATGGGAAGGGACAAGCAAGGTGACTAACAAGTGTGTTACTTACTGTTTAACATTAACTACTTCACTTATTACTGCTTATCATATCAAGTGATATTATCAGTTGGTAGACCAAATCGCTAAAACACGTTGTAGGCTGTACTTTTCGATGGGAAGGGACAAGGAAAGTGACTAACAAGTGTGTTACTTACTGTTTAACATTAACTACTTCACTTATTACTGCTTATCATATCAAGCGATATTATCAGTTGGTAGATCAAATCGCTAAAACACGTTGTAGGCCGTACTTTTCGATGGGAAGGGACAAGGAAGGTGACTAACAAGTGGGTTACTTACTGTTTAACATTAACTACTTCACTTATTACTGCTTATCATATCAAGTGATATTATCAGTTGGTAGACCAAATCGCTAAAACACGTTGTAGGCTGTACTTTTCGATGGGAAGGGACAAGGAAAGTGACTAACAAGTGTGTTACTTACTGTTTACCATTAACTACTTCACTTATTACTGCTTATCATATCAAGTGATATTATCAGTTGGTAAATCAATTCGCTAAAACACGTTGTAGGCTGTACTTTTCGATGAGAAGGGACAAGGAAAGTGACTAACAAGTGTGTTACTTACTGTTTAACATTAACTACTTCACTTATTACTGCTTATCATATCAAGTGATATTATCAGTTGGTAGATCAAATTGCTAAAACACGTTGTAGGCTGTACTTTTCGATGGGAAGGGACAAGGAAAGTGACTAACAAGTGTGTTACTTACTGTTTAACATTAACTACTTCACTTATTACTGCTTATCATATCAAGTGATATTATCAGTTGGTAGATCAAATCGCTAAAACACGTTGTAGGCTGTACTTTTCGATGGGAAGGGACAAGCAAGGTGAATAACAAGTTTGTTACTTACTGTTTAACATTAACTACTTCACTTATTACTGCTTATCATATCAAGTGATATTATCAGTTGGTAGACCAAATCGCTAAAACACGTTGTAGGCTGTACTTTTCGATGGGAAGGGACAAGGAAAGTGACTAACAAGTGTGTTACTTACTGTTTAACATTAACTACTTCACTTATTACTGCTTATCATATCAAGTGATATTATCAGTTGGTAGATCAAATTGCTAAAACACGTTGTAGGCTGTACTTTTCGATGGGAAGGGACAAGCAAGGTGAATAACAAGTGTGTTACTTACTGTTTAACATTAACTACTTCACTTATTACTGCTTATCATATCAAGTGATATTATCAGTTGGTAGACCAAATCGCTAAAACACGTTGTAGCCTGTACTTTTCGATGGGAAGGACAAGGAAAGTGACTAACAAGTGTGTTACTTACTGTTTAACATTAACTACTTCACTTATTACTGCTTATCATGTCAAGTGGTATTATCAGTTGGTAGATCAAATCGCTAAAACACGTTGTAGGCTGTACTTTTCGATGGGAAGGGACAAGCAAGGTGAATAACAAGTTTGTTACTTACTGTTTAACATTAACTACTTCACTTATTACTGCTTATCATGTCAAGTTATATTATCAGTTGGTAGATCAAATCGCTAAAACACGTTGTAGGCTGTACTTTTCGATGGGAAGGGACAAGGAAAGTGACTAACAAGTTTATTACTTACTGTTTAACATTAACTACTTCACTTATTACTGCTTATCATATCAAGTGATATTATCAGTTGGTAGATCAAATCTCTAAAACACGTTGTAGACTTTACTTTTCGTTGGGAAGGGACAAGCAAAGTGACTAACAAGTTTGTTACTAACTGTTTAACATTAACTACTTCACTTATTACTGCTTATCATATCAAGTGATATTATCAGTTGGTAGACCAAATCGCTAAAACACGTTGTAGGCTGTACTTTTCGATGGGAAGGGACAAGGAAAGTGACTAACAAGTGTGTTACTTACTGTTTAACATTAACTACTTCACTTATTACTGCTTATCATATCAAGTTATATTATCAGTTGGTAGATCAAATCGCTAAAACACGTTGTAGGCTGTACTTTTCGATGGGAAGGGACAAGCAAGGTGAATAACAAGTTTGTTACTTACTGTTTAAGATCAACTACTTCACTTATTACTGCTTATCATATCAAGTGATATTATCAGTTGGTAGACCAAATCGCTAAAACACGTTGTAGGCTGTACTTTTCGATGGGAAGGGACAAGGAAAGTGACTAACAAGTGTGTTACTTACTGTTTAACATTAACTACTTCACTTATTACTGCTTATCATATCAAGTGATATTATCAGTTGGTAGATCAAATCGCTAAAACACGTTGTAGGCTGTACTTTTCGATGGGAAGGGACAAGGAAAGTGACTAACAAGTGTGTTACTTACTGTTTAACATTAACTACTTCACTTATTACTGCTTATCATATCAAGTGATATTATCAGTTGGTAGACCAAATCGCTAAAACACGTTGTAGGCTGTACTTTTCGATGGGAAGGGACAAGGAAAGTGACTAACAAGTGTGTTACTTACTGTTTAACATTAACTACTTCACTTATTACTGCTTATCATATCAAGTGATATTATCAGTTGGTAGACCAAATCGCTAAAACACGTTGTAGGCTGTACTTTTCGATGGGAAGGGACAAGGAAAGTGACTAACAAGTGTGTTACTTACTGTTTAACATTAACTACTTCACTTATTACTGCTTATCATATCAAGTGATATTATCAGTTGGTAGATCAAATCGCTAAAACACGTTATAGGCTGTACTTTTCGATGGGAAGGGACAAGGAAAGTGACTAAAAAGTGTGTTACTTTACTGTTTAACATTAACTACTTCACTTATTACTGCTTATCATATCAAGTGATATTATCAGTTGGTAGATCAAATCGCTAAAACACGTTGTAGGCTGTACTTTTTGATGGGAAGGGACAAGCAAGGTGACTAACAAGTTTGTTACTTACTGTTTAACATTAACTACTTCACTTATTACTGCTTATCATATCAAGTGATATTATCAGTTGGTAGACCAAATCGCTAAAACACGTTGTAGGCTGTACTTTTCGATGGGAAGGGACAAGGAAAGTGACTAACAAGTGTGTTACTTACTGTTTAACATTAACTACTTCACTTATTACTGCTTATCATATCAAGTGATATTATCAGTTGGTAGATCAAATTGCTAAAACACGTTGTAGGCTGTACTTTTCGATGGGAAGGGACAAGCAAGGTGAATAACAAGTGTGTTACTTACTGTTTAACATTAACTACTTCACTTATTACTGCTTATCATATCAAGTGATATTATCAGTTGGTAGACCAAATCGCTAAAACACGTTGTAGGCTGTACTTTTCGATGGGAAGGGACAAGGAAAGTGACTAACAAGTGTGTGACTTACTGTTTAACATTAACTACTTCACTTATTACTGCTTATCATATCAAGTGATATTATCAGTTGGTAGATCAAATTGCTAAAACACGTTGTAGGCTGTACTTTTCGATGGGAAGGGACAAGCAAGGTGAATAACAAGTGTGTTACTTACTGTTTAACATTAACTACTTCACTTATTACTGCTTATCATATCAAGTGATATTATCAGTTGGTAGATCAAATTGCTAAAACACGTTGTAGGCTGTACTTTTCGATGGGAAGGGACAAGGAAAGTGACTAACAAGTGTGTTACTTACTGTTTAACATTAACTACTTCACTTATTACTGCTTATCATGTCAAGTGGTATTATCAGTTGGTAGATCAAATCGCTAAAACACGTTGTAGGCTGTAGTTTTTGATGGGAAGGGACAAGCAAAATGACTAACAAGTTTGTTACTTACTGTTTAACATTAACTACTTCATTTATTACTGCTTATCATATCAAGTGATATTATCAGTTGGTAGACCAAATCGCTAAAACACGTTGTAGGCTGTACTTTTCGATGGGAAGGGACAAGGAAAGTGACTAACAAGTGTGTTACATACTGTTTAACATTAACTACTTCACTTATTACTGCTTATCATATCAAGTTATATTATCAGTTGGTAGATCTAATTGCTAAAACACGTTGTAGGCTGTACTTTTCGATGGGAAGGGACAAGCAAGGTGAATAACAAGTGTGTTACTTACTGTTTAACATTAACTACTTCACTTATTACTGCTTATCATATCAAGTGATATTATCAGTTGGTAGACCAAATCGCTAAAACACGTTGTAGGCTGTACTTTTCGATGGGAAGGGACAAGGAAAGTGACTAACAAGTGTGTTACTTACTGTTTAACATTAACTACTTCACTTATTACTGCCTATCATGTCAAGTGGTATTATCAGTTGGTAGATCAAATCGCTAAAACACGTTGTAGGCTGTACTTTTTGATGGGAAGGGACAAGCAAAATGACTAACAAGTTTGTTACTTACTGTTTAACATTAACTACTTCACTTATTACTGCTTATCATATCAAGTGATATTATCAGTTGGTAGATCAAATTGCTAAAACACGTTGTAGGCTGTACTTTTCGATGGGAAGGGACAAGGAAAGTGACTAACAAGTGTGTTACTTACTGTTTAACATTAACTACTTCACTTATTACTGCTTATCATATGAAGTGATATTATCAGTTGGTAGGGCAAATCGCTAAAACACGTTGTAGGCTGTAGTTTTGATGGGAAGGGACAAGCAAGGTGACTAAGAAGTTTGTTACTTACTGTTTAACATTAACTACTTCATTTATTACTGCTTATCATATCAAGTGATATTATCAGTTGGTAGACCAAATCGCTAAAACACGTTGTAGGCTGTACTTTTCGATGGGAAGGGACAAGGAAAGTGACTAACAAGTGTGTTACATACTGTTTAACATTAACTACTTCACTTATTACTGCTTATCATATCAAGTTATATTATCAGTTGGTAGATCAAATCGCTAAAACACGTTGTAGGCTGTACTTTTCGATGGGAAGGGACAAGCAAGGTGAATAACAAGTTTGTTACTTACTGTTTAACATTAACTACTTCACTTATTACTGCTTATCATATCAAGTGATATTATCAGTTGGTAGACCAAATCGCTAAAACACGTTGTAGGCTGTACTTTTCGATGGGAAGGGACAAGGAAAGTGACTAACAAGTGTGTGACTTACTGTTTAACATTAACTACTTCACTTATTACTGCTTATCATATCAAGTGATATTATCAGTTGGTAGATCAAATTGCTAAAACACGTTGTAGGCTGTACTTTTCGATGGGAAGGGACAAGCAAGGTGAATAAAAAGTGTGTTACTTACTGTTTAACATTAACTACTTCACTTATTACTGCTTATCATATCAAGTGATATTATCAGTTGGTAGACCAAATCGCTAAAACACGTTGTAGGCTGTACTTTTCGATGGGAAGGGACAAGGAAAGTGACTAACAAGTGTGTGACTTACTGTTTAACATTAACTACTTCACTTATTACTGCTTATCATATCAAGTGATATTATCAGTTGGTAGTTCAAATTGTTAAAACACGTTGTAGGCTGTACTTTTTCGATGGGAAGGGACAAGCAAGGTGAATAACAAGTGTGTTACTTACTGTTTAACATTAACTACTTCACTTATTACTGCTTATCATATCAAGTGATATTATCAGTTGGTAGATCAAATCGCTAAAACACGTTGTAGGCTGTACTTTTCGATGGGAAGGGACAAGGAAAGTGACTAACAAGTGTGTTACTTACTGTTTAACATTAACTACTTCACTTATTACTGCTTATCATGTCAAGTGGTATTATCAGTTGGTAGATCAAATCGCTAAAACACGTTGTAGGCTGTACTTTTTGATGGGAAGGGACAAGCAAAATGACTAACAAGTTTGTTACTTACTGTTTAACATTAACTACTTCATTTATTACTGCTTATCATATCAAGTGATATTATCAGTTGGTAGACCAAATCGCTAAAACACGTTGTAGGCTGTACTTTTCGATGGGAAGGGACAAGGAAAGTGACTAACAAGTGTGTTACATACTGTTTAACATTAACTACTTCACTTATTACTGCTTATCATATCAAGTTATATTATCCAGTTGGTAGATCTAATTGCTAAAACACGTTGTAGCCTGTACTTTTCGATGGGAAGGGACAAGCAAGGTGAATAACAAGTGTGTTACTTACTGTTTAACATTAACTACTTCACTTATTACTGCTTATCATATCAAGTGATATTATCAGTTGGTAGACCAAATCGCTAAAACACGTTGTAGGCTGTACTTTTCGATGGGAAGGGACAAGGAAAGTGACTAACAAGTGTGTTACTTACTGTTTAACATTAACTACTTCACTTATTACTGCTTATCATGTCAAGTTATATTATCAGTTGGTAGATCAAATCGCTAAAACACGTTGTAGGCTGTACTTTTCGATGGGAAGGGACAAGGAAAGTGACTAACAAGTGTGTTACTTACTGTTTAACATTAACTACTTCACTTATTACTGCTTATCATATCAAGTGATATTATCAGTTGGTAGATCAAATCGCTAAAACACGTTGTAGGCTATACTTTTTCGATGGGAAGGGACAAGCAAGGTGAATAACAAGTGTGTTACTTACAGTTTAACATAACTACTTCACTTATTACTGCTTATCATATCAAGTGATATTATCAGTTGGTAGATCAAATCGCTAAAACACGTTGTAGGCTGTACTTTTCGATGGGAAGGGACAAGGAAAGTGACTAACAAGTGTGTTACTTACTGTTTAACATTAACTACTTCACTTATTACTGCTTATCATATCAAGTGATATTATCAGTTGGTAGACCAAATCGCTAAAACACGTTGTAGGCTGTACTTTTCGATGGGAAGGGACAAGGAAAGTGACTAACAAGTGTGTTACTTACTGTTTAACATTAACTACTTCACTTATTACTGCTTATCATGTCAAGTGGTATTATCAGTTGGTAGATCAAATCGCTAAAACACGTTGTAGGCTGTACTTTTCGATGGGAAGGGACAAGCAAGGTGAATAACAAGTTTGTTACTTACTGTTTAACATTAACTACTTCACTTATTACTGCTTATCATATCAAGTGATATTATCAGTTGGTAGACCAAATCGCTAAAACACGTTGTAGGCTGTACTTTTCGATGGGAAGGGACAAGGAAAGTGACTAACAAGTGTGTGACTTACTGTTTAACATTAACTACTTCACTTATTACTGCTTATCATATCAAGTGATATTATCAGTTGGTAGATCAAATTGCTAAAACACGTTGTAGGCTGTACTTCTCGATGGGAAGGACAAGGAAAGTGACTAACAAGTGTGTTACTTACTGTTTAACATTAACTACTTCACTTATTACTGCTTATCATATCAAGTGATATTATCAGTTGGTAGACCAAATCGCTAAAACACGTTGTAGGCTGTACTTTTCAATGGGAAGGGACAAGGAAAGTGACTAACAAGTGTGTTACTTACTGTTTAACATTAACTACTTCACTTATTACTGCTTATCATATCAAGTGATATTATCAGTTGGTAGATCAAATCGCTAAAACACGTTGTAGGCTGTACTTTTCGATGGGAAGGGACAAGGAAAGTGACTAACAAGTGTGTTACTTACTGTTTAACATTAACTACTTCACTTATTACTGCTTATCATATCAAGTGATATTATCAGTTGGTAGATCAAATCGCTAAAACACGTTGTAGGCTGTACTTTTCGATGGGAAGGGACAAGGAAAGTGACTAACAAGTTTGTTACTTACTGTTTAACATTAACTACTTCACTTATTACTGCTTATCATATCAAGTTATATTATCAGTTGGTAGATCAAATCGCTAAAACACGTTGTAGGCTGTACTTTTCGATGGGAAGGGACAAGGAAAGTGACTAACAAGTGTGTTACTTACTGTTTAACATTAACTACTTCACTTATTACTGCTTATCATATCAAGTGATATTATCAGTTGGTAGACCAAATCGCTAAAACACGTTGTAGGCTGTACTTTTCGATGGGAAGGGACAAGGAAAGTGACTAACAAGTGTGTGACTTACTGTTTAACATTAACTACTTCACTTATTACTGCTTATCATATCAAGTGATATTATCAGTTGGTAGATCAAATTGCTAAAACACGTTGTAGGCTGTACTTTTCGATGGGAAGGGACAAGGAAAGTGACTAACAAGTGTGTTACTTACTGTTTAACATAAACTACTTTACTTATTACTGCTTATCATATCAAGTGATATTATCAGTTGGCAGACCAAATCGCTAAAACACGTTGTAGGCTGTACTTTTCGATGGGAAGGGACAAGGAAAGTGACTAACAAGTGTGTTACTTACTGTTTAACATTAACTACTTCACTTATTACTGCTTATCATATCAAGTGATATTATCAGTTGGTAGATCAAATCGCTAAAACACGTTGTAGGCTGTACTTTTTGATGGGAAGGGACAAGCAAGGTGAATAACAAGTTTGTTACTTACTGTTTAACATTAACTACTTCACTTATTACTGCTTATCATATCAAGTTATATTATCAGTTGGTAGATCAAATCGCTAAAACACGTTGTAGGCTGTACTTTTCGATGGGAACGGACAAGGAAAGTGACTAACAAGTGTGTTACTTACTGTTTAACATTAACTACTTCACTTATTACTGCTTATCATATCAAGTGATATTATCAGTTGGTAGACCAAATCGCTAAAACACGTTGTAGGCTGTACTTTTCGATGGGAAGGGACAAGGAAAGTGACTAACAAGTGTGTTGCTTACTGTTTAACATTAACTACTTCACTTATTACTGCTTATCATATCAAGTGTTATTATCAGTTGGTAGACCAAATCGCTAAAACACGTTGTAGGCTGTACTTTTCGATGGGAAGGGACAAGAAAGGTGAATAACAAGTGTGTTACTTACTGTTTAACATTAACTACTTCACTTATTACTGCTTATCATATCAAGTGATATTATCAGTTGGTAGACCAAATCGCTAAAACACGTTGTAGGCTGTACTTTTCGATGGGAAGGGACAAGGAAAGTGACTAACAAGTGTGTTACTTACTGTTTAACATTAACTACTTCACTTATTACTGCTTATCATATCAAGTGATATTATTAGTTGGTAGATCAAATCGCGAAAACACGTTGTAGGCTGTACTTTTCGATGGGAAGGGACAAGCAAGGTGAATAACAAGTGTGTTACTTACTGTTTAACATTAACTACTTCACTTATTACTGCTTATCATATCAAGTGATATTATCAGTTGGTAGATCAAATCGCTAAAACACGTTGTTGGCTGTACTTTTCGATGGGAAGGGACAAGCAAGGTGAATAACAAGTTTGTTACTTACTGTTTAACATTAACTACTTCATTTATTACTGCTTATCATATCAAGCGATATTATCAGTTGGTAGATCAAATCGCTAAAACACATTGTAGGCTGTACTTTTCGATGGGAAGGGACAAGCAAGGTGAATAACAAGTGTGTTACTTACTGTTTAACATTAACTACTTCACTTATTACTGCTTATCATATCAAGTGATATTATCAGTTGGTAGACCAAATCGCTAAAACATGTTGTAGGCTGTACTTTTCGATGGGAAGGGACAAGGAAAGTGACTAACAAGTGTGTTACTTACTGTTTAACATTAACTACTTCACTTATTACTGCTTATCATATCAAGTGATATTATCAGTTGGTAGACCAAATCGCTAAAACACGTTGTAGGCTGTACTTTTCGATGGGAAGGGACAAGGAAAGTGACTAACAAGTGTGTGACTTACTGTTTAACATTAACTACTTCACTTATTACTGCTTATCATATCAAGTGATATTATCAGTTGGTAGATCAAATTGCTAAAACACGTTGTAGGCTGTACTTTTCGATGGGAAGGGACAAGGGAAGTGACTAACAAGTGTGTTACTTACTGTTTAACATAAACTATAGTTAGGTCCGTGGCCTGTGTCCTCAAGAAAAAACGTTTAAATTCAAACCGCGGCTGGCGCGGCGGTCTAATTCTCAGAGATTGAGATTTAAACCGCCACGTCAGCCGCGATTTGAATTTACACGTTTTTTCTTGAGGACACAGGCCGCGGATCTAACCATACTTTACTTATTACTGCTTATCATATCAAGTGATATTATCAGTTGGCAGACCAAATCGCTAAAACACGTTGTAGGCTGTACTTTTCGATGGGAAGGGACAAGGAAAGTGACTAACAAGTGTGTTACTTACTGTTTAACATTACCTACTTCACTTATTACTGCTTATCATATCAAGTGATATTATCAGTTGGTAGATCAAATCGCTAAAACACGTTGTAGGCTGTACTTTTTGATGGGAAGGGACAAGCAAGGTGAATAACAAGTTTGTTACTTACTGTTTAACATTAACTACTTCACTTATTACTGCTTATCATATCAAGTTATATTATCAGTTGGTAGATCAAATCGCTAAAACACGTTGTAGGCTGTACTTTTCGATGGGAACGGACAAGGAAAGTGACTAACAAGTGTGTTACTTACTGTTTAACATTAACTACTTCACTTATTACTGCTTATCATATCAAGTGATATTATCAGTTGGTAGACCAACCCGCTAAAACACGTTGTAGGCTGTACTTTTCGATGGGAAGGGACAAGGAAAGTGACTAACAAGTGTGTTACTTACTGTTTAACATTAACTACTTCACTTATTACTGCTTATCATATCAAGTGTTATTATCAGTTGGTAGACCAAATCGCTAAAACACGTTGTAGGCTGTACTTTTCGATGGGAAGGGACAAGAAAGGTGAATAACAAGTGTGTTACTTACTGTTTAACATTAACTACTTCACTTATTACTGCTTATCATATCAAGTGATATTATCAGTTGGTAGACCAAATCGCTAAAACACGTTGTAGGCTGTACTTTTCGATGGGAAGGGACAAGGAAAGTGACTAACAAGTGTGTTACTTACTGTTTAACATTAACTACTTCACTTATTACTGCTTATCATATCAAGTGATATTATTAGTTGGTAGATCAAATCGCGAAAACACGTTGTAGGCTGTACTTTTCGATGGGAAGGGACAAGCAAGGTGAATAACAAGTGTGTTACTTACTGTTTAACATTAACTACTTCACTTATTACTGCTTATCATATCAAGCGATATTATCAGTTGGTAGATCAAATCGCTAAAACACATTGTAGGCTGTACTTTTCGATGGGAAGGGACAAGCAAGGTGAATAACAAGTGTGTTACTTACTGTTTAACGTTAACTACTTCACTTATTACTGCTTATCATATCAAGTGATATTATCAGTTGGTAGACCAAATCGCTAAAACATGTTGTAGGCTGTACTTTTCGATGGGAAGGGACAAGGAAAGTGACTAACAAGTGTGTTACTTACTGTTTAACATTAACTACTTCACTTATTACTGCTTATCATATCAAGTGATATTATTAGTTGGTAGATCAAATCGCGAAAACACGTTGTAGGCTGTACTTTTCGATGGGAAGGGGCAAGCAAGGTGAATAACAAATGTGTTACTTACTGTTTAACATTAACTACTTCACTTATTGCTGCTTACTCAGACGAATATGAGGACCGACCGCGCGCAACAATAGGCCCGACTTCGGGATCGGCGACGTTCCAACCGCACCATTGCACGCGTTCCGACCGGTAGTTAGCGCGGTCGGACCGGAATTGGCGACGTTCCGACCGCATCATTGCGCGCGTTCCAACCGGTATACCGGCGCGGTCAGTGCGGAAGTGTGCGCGTTCCAAACGCAACTCTGCATCACGGCACTTTGCGTTCGGACCGCGGGCAAGTACGAAACCACGGGCCGTGCCCAGTGGGCGGAGCTTAGAACAGCGCAATACGCTAGCAGGGAACCCTCAAGTCGTGACGCCCACTACTGGCTGTTATACTCTCTAACAGCCAGCAGTGGAGATCTTAATTTGGGCATACCCTGCTGGCGTGTTGCAGAAGATAATGCACAGTTCAGACTCGCAAATTTATTGATAAAGTAATAACTTGATAATACATGAGCAAGTACTGAAACAATAATAATACAGGATATTCTTTCTCACACAGGAACAGCTACATACAGAATTATGCAACAACTGTTGCAGTGAATTTACGACTTCGTATTTTTCGAAATATGAAGGAAACTTGCAAAAATTACCTATGAGAAAGATGAAGTACATATTTCCCATGCCATAACATAAAAATAGTTCATGTCGAGATTATTTTATTTTCCATACGTGAAAGTGCATGTATAGAAACTTAGCTATCTAAAAAAGGTTGCGCTCAAACAACGAATGTTATTTTTCATATTCTCAAATCAACCCTCTGATTCATATATTCGAACATCAGAAAACTATATTTTCATCTGATATCAAATACAGTCCACCACAAACGGGAAAAGGCGGCGATATTATCGGTTGCTCTATCACAGGCCTGCGTGCGCCGCGCGCGACGTCAGATAGCACTGCCCGATGTCGGACGGCAAAATAGCTGAGAAAGGGGCTTAAAGGCACAGTCCAAGCTCAGGGGCGAAATCTGAGATTCCCAAATAATTGTGAAGTAGACCCACCCCATATAACACCTGCTACGTGCGAGCTCTCGATTCCTCCGAATAAGTGAGATATAGGAGGAAGCCACCCTGGGGCGTCCCCGTCGGAAAGCCACTTTGGCACGCCCCTTTTACGATATTTAGAGCTCAACAGTGGCGAGATGAGCGATGGTTTCCAACTAATAGCCCCGTTCTTCCCTTCATTCTCAGCCTCCCTCTCGATTCAGGTCAGCTCGCATGCATCGGTTGCAGATGAAGGAAGTTACAAGCCTCGGACAACTCGTCCACATGCTTCCCTAGCTCAATTTTTGAGGGGCCATAACTCCGTTTACAGGGGGTCTTATACGATTCCAGAGACATCATTGGAATTAGCGTGGGACCGGTTTTGAGATAGGCAGGAAAACAGAAAAACGATTCCGAGGTTGGACTGTCAGTCTGACAGTCTTAGCTCAGGAGCGAAATCCAAGATTTCCACGTAAAAGGAAAGTAGACCCACCCCATAACCTGCCAAGTGCGAGCTCTGAATTCCTCCAAGGTTTTCTGTCGTTGGATATAATATGGATCCTAGTGTGTTGATCGCAATCGCACCACCGCCTTTTCCCGAACTGTATTTTCATGTTATGACCTTGAAAGGACTTTTCATATTTTTAATAGGCTTTGCCCTCAAATATTGTCAATCATGCTTTGAAAAAATGTGGAAAATACATTGTATAATACAAACTGAAAATTGACAACGGAGCAGTACTTTTCAGAGGTATTGGAACCAGGGTACTGCACGAGGAATTGTTTTGACCATCTCAGATGAACGCCGAAGACCGCTACATAAATAGCGAGAGACGATGAAAAAATCGGCGGTCCTTAAACAAGTAGGGTTTTCGGAACATTGTAAAAGTTAAGTGCTGAACGAGTTATTTGGAAAAATCCTGGCTTTAAGTAACTAGATTTTATATTCTATCGTTTGAAACTCTCCTCACCCCCGGAGAAAGCCTTTGAAGAAAATTTAGTAGGTGTGGGTTCTTGTTTAAAATGCACTGAGAGCCCACACCTAAGTACTGAGAAAACGCGGAAAATGTTGCAGAACTCACACCAGGAATTTCAGCGATTCATTCCGAGCTAAATAAGAACAATACATTTTACTACCACAATAATCAACATTAAGAACAGCATGCACGCTCGCAAACCATTCGGATTTGTACGAGAGAATCAGCTCGATTCAGCTAAATGCAGCATGACTACATACCGATTAATTCGCATCCATTTTCAAGAAAACCGCTCTACTCCGGCTGGCTTTTGGAATGAAGCATTTTGCCGGTAAGCAGACAGCAGAGTATATTCTAGTCAGTGGAGCTGTTTCTCTCGTAGGCTCCCATTTGACAGTGCTATCATTCTAAATTGTCACATGTTTTCTTAAGTTTCACTTCTCATTCTGTTACTCGAAGAGATGGGAAAACGCAGGCTTTTGAGGCAGAAAATCTGAAATGTTGTCATCCTAGATGGTTTTCAGTGCTTCAAACTTCGATGACAACATGATAGGGACAATGCGGGCCCAATTATGCTGTTATCTCGACTATGTTTGCAAGCGTGTATGCTGTCTTTAAGAGAAATTAAAACTCACAATGATATCCTTCGAAACAAGAGATTTTATGTCGTGTTCAGATGATTAGGCCAGCTCTAGGAGGATACTCGTAGTTGGCATCAACAAGCTATCCATTGAAGTTCGAGGCTATATTTCTGAAAATATTGGCCTTATATATAGTACGGGACAGAAAGATATCAAGCTAGCATTTTGGCAAAAAAATTTTCTCGACGTATCTCGGGTTAAACTTTACGAAACTCAGTGAAACTTCAACGTCCGGGTTTTACACCTCCATTTCTTCAATCTCCACACCCTTTAATGAGTGTAGTGCGCACTCCTTCTGAAGCTTCGGCCACTTTCCGAATCTTATCAATATCGCTTTGAGAACCGTAATACGTCCCCAACAACTAACCCCTCACGTTTTTTTTTTTCGATTCCCTACGTATTTTAGCCGCTTTTGTGCCCACTCCTTCTGAAGCCCCGCCCACTTTCCAAAACATCACTACTGTTTTGAGAACCATAAAGCGCCCCCTCCCAAAAAAACTGTTTCCTCACGCCTCACGTTTTTTTTTCGAATCCCTACGCACTTTAACCGATGGTTTGCGCACTCCTTTTGAAGCCCCGCCCACTTTCCAAAACATCACTACTGTTTTGAGAACCATAAAGCGCCCCCTCCCAAAAAAACTGTTTCCTCACGCCTCACGTTTTTTTTCGAATCCCTACGCACTTTAACCGATGGTTTGCGCACTCCTTCTGAAGCCCCGCCCACTTTTCACAACTTCCACTCACGCCTTGATACCCACTACTTTCTTTTCACAATGCTAATTGTTTACTTACCAGAGCCCCTTTCCAGCTTTCACGATCTGCCTACATCTAAGAAAACCCTACACCTTTAGCCGTTTTCAATATTTATCATTGAATTACCTACTGTTAGCTTCGCTTAAACTGTGCATACAATTATAAGACGATTTGAACACATATAGAATCAACGGGAACACAGGAGAACAGAATGGAAAGAAAGAGAAACAAAGAAAAACATCAAAAAAGCAAGGTAGTACGAGCACCGCAGCAAGAAAATTTTAATTTACGCGTGGAGTTAAATGCGTTCTCGGCCGCTACACACCATGCATTTTCCCTCACGTCTGAATTTGTTGGCGCGCGGTCAGTCCTAAATCGTGGCGATTCCTGCGCGCTTTACAGAGTTGCGAGCGGTCCGAACGGTTTGTGATGACGGCCGCAATTCGCGCAAACGTGGTCGGAACGCGCTCAACTTTTTGTGATCGTTCCGACCGCGAGCGTTGCGCGCGTTCGGTCCTAAAACTTTTTTTGCGCGCGATCGGAACGGTTCCTGCACGCGGTCGGTACTAAGGGGGAAAAGTTGCGCGCGGTCAGTCCTAACATTTGTCTGAGTTATCATATCAAGTGATATTATCAGTTGGTAGATCAAATCGCTAAAACACGTTGTAGGCTGTACTTTTTGATGGGAAGGGACAAGCAAGGTGACTAACAAGTTTGTTACTTACTGTTTAACATTAACTACTTCATTTATTACTGCTTATCATATCAAGTGATATTATCAGTTGGTAGATCAAATCGCGAAAACACGTATTTTTTCGTAGGGAAGGGAAAGGGGAAGTGACTAACAAGTTTGTTACTTTCTGATGACGTCATCAAAGTGCATGGGGCATCTGATGACGTCATCAGGATGCCGAGGAAAGAGAGTCGTATGTCATTTGTAGCGTGCGCAACAAGTCAATCACTTACTGATTTTCATATCAATCCATGCTATTTGTAAAATATTGAAGATTTTCACAGATGTTACTTTGTAATATCAATAAAAAGTGAACAATTCTATCAAAATGGGGTCTTCCAAGCGGAAGAGGTTTGGTTGGCGTCAGAAATGTTCCAACAAAAAGGGAGCAATAGGTAAGTTGAATGAGGAGAGTCAACAAAAATTGAACAATATTTTCTGAGACTGATTTTCTTGGCCGAAACTTCTTAATAGCGGAAACAAACCGTTGTGTCATTTCACGAGGAAGAGTTCAATGGTTTCCAAGAATGGACTTCTATTCTTGACGAGATTATAAGAAAATTCTCTTATTTCATGCTGCACTTTGAGTTCACTTCTCGTAGCAGCTGGAGCTAGCCGTCTGTGTAGGTAAAGTTGAAATCATTTTCTCTTCTAATGATAACTAATAGGTTCACATAATTATACATTTTCATCGTTACTCGCATAATCGGAGACTATTTGGAACGACAGAGTGCTTCCGTGTGAAACACCGCAACGGTTTGTTTTCGCTGTTAAGAAGTTTCGGCCAAGAAAATCAGTCTCAGAAAATATTGTTCAATTTTTGTTGACTCTCCTCATTCAACTTACCTATTGCTCCCTTTTTGTTGGAACGTTTCTGACGCCAACCAAACCTCTTTCGCATGGAAGACCCCTTTTTGATAGAATGCGGATTAGATTTTTACAGTAATAACATTCAAAATATGAATCACTTGACTGGATAGGACACAAAAAGGGAATTCGCAGTTCGAATAAATACGTTTTCAGTTACTAAAATTTATTTTCACTTGTTTTTTCGAATATTTGACATTTATAATCACACCCACGTGCACTATTTTCGGATTCTGAAATCTAAATTGCCCATACTTCCAATTCGTTTTTTTTATTCAAGTATTTGAAGTCATTTTTTGGAAACTTGTGAACTCGATCATGTAATGTATTTCGTTGCATATTTTTATGTATAACCGTTAGCCATTATTGTGAACAAACACAATTTGTTTCACAATTATCGTTTCATTACTGCATTGATGTACCATCAAGTGATTAATTTGGTAATAAATTTGTGTTTTATCATTTTCGTGTTATGTTGTTATGCAATACGCTAACATCGAGTCCCCCAATCGTGATATCCAGTACTGGATATCACGATACTGTAATAGCCAGTAGTGGGCACCATGATTGTAGGATCTCCTGTTGGCGTATTGCGCTGTTCTGAGCCCCTCCCATCGGAAGGGCGCCGTGATATCATATTTGCCCGCGGTCCGAACCCAAAGCGCCGTGATGCAGATTTGCGTTCGGAACGCGCTCACTTTCGTACTGACCGCGGCTGAATACCGGTCGGAACGCTCGAAATGGTGCGGTCGGAACGTCGCCGATCCCGCGGTCGGTCCTATTGTTGCGAGCGGTCAGCCCCATTTTATGTCCGAGAAGGAGCGGCGGAGGATGGAGCGGCGCGGCGTGCCGCGCCGCACAAGATTTCTCATCGCCGCCGATCTCCAAATGCTATGAACGGGCCGCGGCAAACTGGAACGGCGAGGCGCTTTTGCGTACTACGTACAGGGCTATGCACCTGACGTCTAAGTTTCGAATTAAATTATTGTAATATTCAGATTGGCCAAGTTGGAGCTGGATTTAATTTTACGGCTGCTCGGGTCATGTTCAGTGAAGGATTCTTCCCTGAAAAAGGATTCCGTGATCGACGTGCACCCCATCCATTTTCTTGCATTCATTTTCAGAGTCGTATAGTTGTAACATTTTACCTTACGTATTCGTCAGATTTGGGACCCAATGGAAAACTTATTCGAATATTATTCGAACTATCGGAATATTCTATTCATTGGGGAACCTCAAATTGTATTTTCTGAAATCCGATTCATTCGGGGATTGGGATTTTTTTTGTTTCCTCGGGTTTTCGGTTCATTCAGGATGTTAATTATTTGCTTTATAAAGTGATTGATTCTTTCGGAAGTCTGCACTGATAGGTTTTTCGGATATTCCATTCATTCGGGGTTCCAAATTTACTGATTCTTCGAATACTCGCTTTATTTGAGTAACTGAAGTATTGAACTTTCCGAATATTCGCGCAATTTAGGGTCACGGCATTCGAATACTTTCTGCAACTGAAAAAATGGGTGGGGAATATCCTTTTACTATTCAGAAATAATTCGAAAAATCTATTTTGATTTCGAACATACGGACCAATTTTCCGAATATTCGAATCGAATGGAGGATAAATTATCAAAAATTTTCAAAAAATATTCAAGTGTACCGATTCGATAGTTCAAATTAAATAATTCATACAATATTTTCGAAAATTCGACAAAATTCATTCATTCGGAAATTTTAAAAATTTATCATTCAAGTACATTTACTCATTTGGTGATTTTACAATGAAAAAGGTTTATTCAAAAAACTCATCAATCAGAGGTTTTTACAAAAGTGGTTATCCGAACTATTCATTCATTCGACATATTATGAAAACATGGTAATCAAATTCTTAATTCTTTCGAAACCTAGTGTCTAATGTCTATGTCTTTTACTCACTATTACTTATCGAGGCAACTGTACTTTTCGAAAATTAGCTATTCGTAGAAGATCTGCTTCCAACTGAAAATAGGTTTCTGAAATGGAAATTTAGAAGGGCGTTGTTCAAAAGTTACGTGGGAATTTTCAAATTCGAGGTTAGGAAAAAAATAGCCCTTGAATTGGAGTCAAAATCTTTAAAACTTCAAAAATTAGGTTTCAAGAGCCCAAAATCCTATGACTAGAAGTGAACTTGATGTAAGTACACCGGTAAACAGAAATTTACCTCATAAACATATATATTTGACCATTCAATCATGGAAAGGGGGCTCGACCGTCTGCTGTCGCCGCGCCACTTCGCCGCACCGCTCGGGGTTGCAAAGCGGCGCTGCCTGGCCATGCGGCAGCCGCCGGCGGCGACCGCTGCCAGCTTCGGCCCTGACATAGTCTAATCGACCCGCCGCGCCGCCTCGCGGCGCCGCTTGATCGATACGGCTGCACACCATGCTGCCGCGCCGTCGCGCGGCGAGGCTCTATTCGGCCCCTAACGCGGTTTCTTTTCGGAAATTAACGATTAACGCATTTTTTTTTCAGTGCTTCCCCAACAAGGGCTGTACGGAAGTCTTTTTCATGATTTTCGGAAACGGAAGGAAAATGGCCAAAAATGCCGGAAACGGAAATCCGGAAACGGAAGAGACGCTGTCGAAAGGTGACTTCCAAAGACCTAAGTCTGGGCCACATTCAACGATGAGTTGGATGTGGTCCCGACTTGGATCTTTGGAAGTAGTTTTCCACTGAGGTAGCCCTGTTTCCTAGACACGAAGAGAAGTCTGTTGCTTTCCACGCTATTTTCACACTCTATGAGAATGGAATGCGTGGCGCATCCACAGGGGGAGTGATCAACGCCGAGGACTTCATCTTTTTATCTTTGGGAGCTTACATGCTGCAGGGAAACTCACATCTGCTGTAGGACCTCCACCGTTAGTTACTGACACGTAATGTTAAAACTAAATACATTATGTGAAATGATACCGAAAAGAGGAAGGACGCTGTAATCAATAGAGTGAAGCAAAATTGAAAATCATTTTTCACTCCAGAAAAAGAGTCCAAAACACAATTCTACAGCTCAAGCCTATCAGGAGATTCGTACTGTAACCGCACTCTCTGGGTTTTCCATGAATACCATTTCAGGAATTTCACAAACATCCTGGTCAAACTACTCTTTTGGACACTGAGATTTGGTCAATTGTCTCAAAAATAGTAAAATGTGCAGAGAATGTTAAGAAAACTACACCTGTTGGTTACGCCTTCAACAAGGAATTGATAGCCGGGATGAGTAGTGCGCTGAAAAGATAAGAATAGAAATAAATTAGCAATATGCCGTTCCACACTGACAAGGTAAGTGTTTGGTAAATGCATCTGAGAAAACGAATTGTATTGTTAGTATCTCTTGGGCCTCCCCATTGAAACTGTGCAGAAGTAAAACCGTCCCGAGCTTCTGGTTCGACGAAGTTGTGAGCGTTTTTCAAGACTCGCGAAAAGGTAACACCCAGTCCTTGGAAGACGAGCAATCACATTCCTTACTTGGAACCAAGCGCAGAAAAGGGATCAAGCGAGGAGTCAAAGTGGAACCGAATTAAAAAGAGTTAATTAGAGGAATTAAGAAATGACTTCAGCAAATAACACTCCTTAGTATAGTTGTACAATTTCGAAAAAAATGTCGAACGAACGAAAATCGAAATTTTTTCGTTCGAAATGTTTTCGAACGGACGAAAATTGAAAAAATTACGTTCGAAAAAATTTCGAACGAACGAAAATCGAAAAATTTTCGTCAAAAAAAAATGTCGAACGAAAGAAAATAGAAAATTTTCCGTTCGAAATAGTTTCGAACGAACAAAAATCAAAAAATCCCGTTCGGAAAAATTTTGAACGAACGAAAAATAAAAAAATTCGTTCGAAAAAATTTCGAACGAACGAAAATCGAAAAATCCTCGTTCGAAAACATTTCGAACGAACGAAAATAAAAAAAATTTTGTTCGAAAAAATTTCGAACGAACGAAAAATGAAAAAATTTCGTCCGGAAAAATTTCGAACGAACGAAAAATAAAAAAATTCGTTCGAAAAAATTTCGAACGAACGAAAATCGAAAAATTCTCGTTCGAAAACATTTCGAACGAACGAAAATAAAAAAAATTTCGTTCGAAAAAATTTCGAACGAACGAAATTTGAAAAAATTTCGTTCGTGGAAATTTTGAACGAACGAAATTTGAAAAAAAATTCGTTCGACGAAATTTCGAACGAACGAAAACGAACGAAAAAAATTTCGAAAAATTTTTCGAAAATTTTTCGAAAATTTCGTTCGTGTACAACTATACTCCTTAGTGACCGATGGCGTGGTGTTTCAAACATGTTCATGAAGAGCCTCCCTGCAGCAGTGACGTCATCGAAAGCCAAACGGCGGAATCTGCGGTTTGGCAGGCTTTGAACGCAGACCTGACCAGCCGTGCGGGAACTCAGCCGTTCGCCCCACATAAGTCAAAAAGGGACCTACCAGTGCGCGTTAGAAACAATTACGTTAAAACGCTAAACGTGAATATACGTTAAAACAAAAGGAACTCGCATTAAAAACGCCAGAATGCGTGAGATTTCGAGCCATGGCTTGCGGTCAATCGATTTGCATTCACTTCAATGGGCTGATGTATAGCTACGCTAGCCATGGCTAGAATGAGGTTCGCGTTTCGTGAATCCCAGCTTAAAGGCAGCAGATACGCTCGAAAAAGTTGTTGAGATAACTACGTTTCTGAAGTCGCATGGCTCCTAGTAGACTGCTCACGCCGTTGGAAGCGTCAAAAACGAGTCAAAACTACTGAATTTCAGCAATGCAGATCGAAAATTTTCTGCAACCCCGCCCCAAAACACAAACTCGTCCAGATTGATAGTACTAATACTGTCCATTTGGCTGGTTTTTGATTCTTCCAACGAGGTTAACGTTCCAGTACAGGCTGTAAGAGTATATCGGCTTCTCCATCTCGACCGTTTTGTAGCTAATATTCGCTGTTGCAACCGCTCTCAGATTCCAGGAGGACTTGTCGACTACTACACGACTACTCCCCGACCAACATCGCCCCAAGTCCCCCTGAAATCGACGTTTAAGTCCCCTCAATATGGAACTAAAGTGAGGAGAGATGGAACAGTGAAATGAGGGTAATGTGGAACTAGCAAAATTTCCACAGCGCAGCGGATATGGAATCCTTGTGGAACACATAGGGGATCCCGCTGCTGAACCGCGGGATAAAAATATGCCAAATGACCACCTGAGGCCTTTCTGAACAGTCATTAGCCTCGGTACCGCCCAACTCTGTACTATTAGCCCCGCGGCCTAGCGGTATTAAGCCAGGTTTGAGTATGAGACACCCTAGTAGCGCTTTTTCAAATTTACTACTCACGACAGTTAACAACTCGTTTATCAGCAAATATAACAGGCTCTCTGAACATACTCCTCTCACAATAGCATCGCTTCAGATCAAAAATGGAGACTCACTACAATAGCTATGGCAATGATAACATTACATGTCCATGAGACCGGTTAATGAGATGGGCTATGTGACCGGAATGAGATTCACAATAGGAAGATTAGGTCTGAGACCAAAGAATGGAAAGACAGCATAAAAAATCGTGATCGCCACAAACGTGAAAAAAATTGCAATCAGGCGACGCCAGCTTCACTCCTCTCCCGAAAAAGCGTCCTCGGCAGCCTGGCTCGAGTCTTCGTTCACCATCCTTTTGCGTTTCTAAAATTTTTGATTTAAAGTTGCCTTTCAGAGGAGAAAAGCGAGTTAAGCACCCACCGATCTGGCAACCAGCTGCTCCCCTTTCACGTGGTACTGTCTCATTTCCGCCCTGAAAAGGTACACTAGATTGCATCAAAGGGCGGATGCAATGTCATTAACCTACAGCGCTCTTCCAATGCATTGTCTCATGTTCGTCGACCACTCTGCGCGATAGGAGCGGACCGACAACCCTACCCGCCTAACTAGGGAAAAATACACAGCGTAAGGGGCATCTGGAAAAACGGATTGTTTTGTTGATGTGCTTTTTGCACCTTGCAAAACGCGCAGTGGTGTCTCGAAAATCTGTAAGCGGACCTCATAATCGTGTTCAGCGTCAAAAATACCCCCCTTAGCAATGTTTGGGCCGATTTTTGACTTATTGGGTTTGCATTCTTCCCTAGTGATAGCTACACAAAAACTGGGAGGAAAACATTAAAATGCACAGAAAATAAAGAAAACCCAAGAAGAATGGAAAAAAAGGAAAAAGAATGAAGAAAAACGGCTTCAAATGCAGCTGCGCGTCGATAAAATTTTCAAATTTCACTTTCCCGCGCGGACCTTGCGTGACTCGTAAACACTATGCCCTAAGTCCCCCTGAACGTTGATCGAAGAAAGAAGTGTTCACACAATATCCTCACTCCGATGCAGTATTCCATATGTACCAGATATGGAACACTGGGCGGAACAAGCACCGCCCTGTGCTCTAAGTCCCCCTGGAATCTGAGAGCGCGCGCTGTAAAACTCGTCCACTTTCACCTGATAACAAAATAACCGTTATTCCTCTATTTGCACACAGTTTTCGTTCGTTTTTTCGTCAGTTCCCAATACAACCAGCTCCAAACCTTTGATTTATGTCATAAAATCGATACCATTTTTGAGCGTGTCTGCTGCCTTTAAAGGCAGTGTTCACGATGATTTTCGTTCCCGAGTTTTCCTCTCAGAACAATGCGTTGGCCACCAAGGGTTACCAAAATTACGAAGAAGCGGCGAGAAACGCACTAAAACGCCTTATTTCAGTTTGATTATTTCCTGGTCTGGACTAGTTGTCCGGTTGTATGCACATGTAATCGGTGGCTGTCACCGGTGAAAAATAGGGTTAATCGGAAATGGAAGAACATTTTTTGCAAAACAGTATTAGTTCGGGTCCGAAGCAAAGAACTGAGCAACAGTTAGTGGAGAATTCTAAAGCACGGGTCCACAAAAGATTTCATTGTCACCACAAACAGCTCCAGTGAGAGTAAAAAGGCGGGGTGAGAGTAAAGGATTTCGTGCCCTTCCGGTGCGTTTTTCTCGATTTCTGCGCCATTTCAGTTCTACCCGGGGGCCAAACAATCGATTTACCCATTAATCTCAAAATTGAAGGTTATCGTGAACACTGCCTTTAAAGGCAGCAGACACGCTCGAAAAAGTTGTTGAGATAACTACGTTTCTGGAGTCGCATGGCTCCTAGTAGACTGCTCACGCCGTTGGAAGCGTCAATAATGAGTCAAAACTACTAAATTTCAGCAATGAAAATCGAAAAATTTCTGCAACCCCGCCCCTCAGCTTCTGCAACCCCGCCCCAAAATACAAACTCGTCCAGGTTGATACTACTAATACGGTCATTTTGGCTGGTTTTTGATGCTTCGAACGAGGTGAACGTTCCAGTACATACTGTAAGAGTATATCGATTTCTCTATCTCAACCGTTTTGCTGCTAATATTCGCTGTTTCAACCGCGCGCTGAGAAACTCGTCCACTTTCACCCGATAACAAAATAACCGTTATTCCTCTACTTGCGCACAGTTTTCGTTCGTTTTTTCGTCAGTTCCCTATACAACCAGCTCCAAAGCTTTGGTTTATGTCATAAAATCGATACCATTTTTGAGCGTGTTCGCTGCCTTTAAAAGAGCCAAATTCGAGGTTCGTAGAACAGTTCTGCCGCACGATGTGGAAATTTGACCTAAGCGGAGCCTTAAAGGCACAGTCCAATCTCAGAATCGTTTTTCAGTTTTTCTGCTCATCTTGGAGAAAATTTTACGCTGATCACAATGGTGTCCTCAGAATGGCTGAGAACCCACCACGAACGGAGTTATGGTCCCCCAAAAATTGTATGTAGTTCCGCAGACAAAAGGATTTTGTGGACGAGTCCTCACGGTCCTGTATTTTCACGTCATTCGCAGCCATCGCACTGGAGTTGGTTGAAATATAAAGAAGGACCGATAACAAATGGAAGAACATAGATTTTGATAGAAATCCACCGCAGCTTTAGTTCTTATTGAGGTCGAGAAATTGTTAGTGGGCGTTACCCGTTTCTTCTTCACTGGGGGCGTGGCCGACATTTTTCTCGCCGTTTTTCGCTCATCGGAGCGAATTGAGATTTCGCGCTTGGCAGGCTTGCTATACACGGCGGGCGGACCATAATATCAAAAATTACCCCTGAGGTTGGACTGTGCCTATAAAGGCAGTGGTCACGATGAAAAACGTCATCGAAAAAAAAAACTACAAAAATCGGCTCAGATCGAAAACAGCTGGAAAACTAGGAAGATATAGCGGTGAAAAACGTGCTAGAATTAGAGTTGCTAGGGCCCAAAGATGCCAATTCGTGCACACGTGCATAGCGCCGCCCAAAAAGATCGCAGTCTCTGGCCGAGCAGTCAAAAATCATCGACATTCAGAGGAAGAAATAAATGCAAATTTACAGAATAAAAACAGTTGAGCAACGAAATGAGGCACTCCAGTCAATGTTTTTGACTAGATGAGTCATTAATCATGGATTGAAATTCAATCTCAAGCCAGCTAATGTTCTTTATATAAGAGATAATCGATGCCGACGATGTAGAGTGGGCTCGTCCACCATCAATAGACAAGAAAGTTTAAGCTTGAAATTTGGCCCAAAACAGCGGTTTTTTCTCATAGGACCTACTACTCTAAACCCGGAGAAGGGTTCAGAGAGAAAAAGAAGACAAGCAAATTTTATCGCAACCACTGCCTTTAACAAAAAGCTGAACTGATGCAGGAGCGCAGCCAATGAAAAAAATGTATATCGGTGGTTAACTGTGATGTATTTGAAAAGAACTTGTGGACACGACTTGTGAATCAAACTCCGCAGTTCGTCTTCAAATTGACAATGTATTGTAGCCTTTCTAGCAGTTCAGGCTCGTGTGGGTAGAAGTTGCGCCAGGATTGCTGTCTCTGGAGGGGGTAATCTTGTTCTCAAAATTTGAGCCTTGAAATTTCAAGAAAGGCTCCGCATACGCTGAGTACTTCCCAATGAAGTGTCTCGATCAAGTGAGCGCATACGTTTTCCACTCAAAAAATGCTCGCGATTGCCTTTCGGGGCACGACGGGATTTACGATGTTTACTGAGATGTATCACAAAACCCTTTTGTGTCACATTGACTGATACGGTACAAAAGCGCGATACAGCGCTCTGGGGCTTGCTTAAAATATCTTGCTCCCATTTCGTGGCGTGAAATTTATTAAAAAACTGCATTCAAGACTAAAATCATGCCCAGTATTAACACAATGCTCATTGGAGTTTTTTCTAGATCAAATAGATTTTCGACGTGCTGCACTTTTGAATTTATCGAGGATTCGATTTTCGAGTGTTCTCAGATTTCCCTTCTTTAGACTTTACGGTTTTCGATGATGTTCGAAGCCGACTTTTTCGAACTTTCAATTTTCGAATATGTTCGAAATTTCATTTTCTAGACTTTTGTATTTCCGAATATGTTCGGTATTAGAATTTCTCAAACACTTGACTTTCGATTGCATCTGTGATATTTCGAATGTGTTTGAAAGTCGATCGTGATGACCGAGTCGGTGTGGCGTGAACTATGCTTCTACCGAGGTCAATACTCGAGTCATAATTCGTATGTCGATGTTCGCAAGTCGAATTTTCGAACGATCGGTTTTCGAAGATATCCCGTGCCCTCCGTTTTTCCCCGAAATCGAGATCTCAAAGACTGATTTCCCATTATTTGAAAGTGGTATATTATTTGAAATCCTGCATAAATTGCCTGTTTCCAAGTCCCTAACACCAGATTTCATGCCGACAGTTTTCATAAGGAACATTGCGCATGTAATTGCTGGTCCGCTGCCTCATTTTTTCAATGAATTCATTTGGTATTCCGAAGTACCACAAAGGGTATAGGCCAGTGAGAATCACCTCGGTCTTCTGCTGATATTTTGAAAAAATTCTTAAAAAACACATTGTCAATCATCTAGAAAGGAATCCAGTCATTCGCGAGAATCAACATGGGTTTGTCGCCGGCAGGTCTGTAGAAATTTGTGCTGGGGCGGCATGCACGTACGTTTTCGCCGGGGTTGTGTTAGGGTTAGGGCAGCGTAACACCGCTAATCGGCATGCATGAATGCGCGCGACGGGGTTGGGTTGGGCCACGAGGAGGCTGGACCCACCTCTAGGAGGTAGGTTTGGCGGTGTTTGGAAGGGGTTTGACCGGTCAGGCGTCCATATGTTTTAATGCTTAACAGAATTATCGAGATGATTTCCACTTATTATACTCTTCTTTTCTTTTACTTCATTATCTTGATTTTTAGATAGTACTCCTCTGCCTTTTTCGATGACTTCTTCGAATAATGGGTAGTAATTTTGAGCCTTGTCTGCTATAATTTTTTCTAGGTCCACCTTACCACAAGTGCATGTGAGCGTAGTCTATATGATATCGAAGAATACCTTTCTCGAAGCTCTCACACATTTAATGTAGCAAACTGTATAAGCATTTTGGAAGGTTCTGAGAAAATGGAGCGTTTTTTTGAAAATCATATTCTATTGCTTCACATCAAGGTTTCCCTTACCATGTGTGGCATGCAATTTTTTCAAAAGGGTCGACAGCTTATCAGGATAACTTTTCAACAGTGGTGCTCAAAATATTGTTCCTTATGCTGTTTATGCTGACTAAGTGACCATCATCAAAGTTCCATTCAAGAAAGGGTGAATCCGGAAACCATTAGAAGAGAGCTTATCAGCCTGGATTCACATATTAGTCCCCGGTCCTGCGGAACAGTTTCCATTTTTGCTACGAAAACAAGCCAGCCAGAAAATTGTATGAAAACTCTGGGTTTTCTTGAAACCTGACGGGAAAATTAATGCCTCCAAATATAGTGGTTGTTCCTTCTTTCAGAAATTATTGTCCTTACAGACGTTAAGTTATCGGCGCGTTTATCATTCTTTTACGCCTAAATAAAAAATGCATTTTTTTCAATTGTTTGTTAGTTATTAAGCGCAGAGAAGTCGAGAAAATGATTGGGTTGATTATGAACTGGAAAAAATATTTAAGTTGTATAAACGTTTTATAAACGTTTGTCTCAATTCAAGGAAAATTTCGCTTGAATTTCCGAGCGTTAGAATTCGAATTGAAAAATGACGAAAGTAAATTCAAAATTGGAAGTGCTTACTTTAGTCGAAAGGAATAGATTCATTTAATTAAATCTTACCGATAATGACTGTATTTGACCAAACCGCAGCTCTCCTTCATTCCAACAATGGACCGATGAACTTAAATAATATTTTGGATGACAATCTGAACAAACTCTTTCAGGATACATTATGCTAAATTCAATATTTTTTCAATGCAAAGGTAAAAACACATAAAGTTATCAAATAGATTTGAAATTCAAAATGGATGCATGAAAAACACAGAAATGTGTTGAAGCAATTTACTGGAGCAAGTGCTAAAGAAAAAGAGTGATGCGCATCACTAGAAGAACGGAAAGAAGGCACTTCCTAACAGCAAACGCTGAAAAAATCCCATATCGATCAACAGCTGGCGTAATTATAGGGGTCTTGCAAACTCAACCCTTTCGCGCGTTCAAGCATGCCGTATCGTGCGTAAAACCAGCAACCCCCCAAATCCGGGTTTGCTGACACCGCTGACCCAACCCAACCCCGGTGCGCGTTCGTGCATGCCGCCCCTGGAATGCATCGATGATTGGACCGAGTTGAGTCTAAGACAGTGTGTGATGTGATTTACCTGAATTTGTCGAAGGCCTTCGACAGGGTGGACCATCATAAGCTCATGGTCAAGATAGGGAAATTAAAGCTTCACCTATTGGTGTGTGGGTTTACAAAAAACTGTTGCGGTGATCGTAGCTTTTAGTTTAAAGTGGGGTCCAGTTTGTCTTCATGCGGGTCTGCCAGGAGCGGAGTCCCTCAAAGAGGTGTTTTATCGCCCATTTTGTTTGCGATTCATACGGCTGAGCTCCCGGTGCTGCTGAAAGATACTGGGGTAATTTGCAAGTAGTTTCGCTGATGACTTGAAAACTCTCAGGAAAATTGAGTCTTTTTCGGGTGTTCAAAAGATGCATACTGCACTTGAAAGGATATGAGAATGGCAGCACGTAACTTGGTGTTTGCCACTGGCTCCTGAGAAAACGGTTCATATGAGGATGGGTTCTTCCAATCTTTCGGTCACATACACCCTCGGTGGCCACTTAATATCGACTGTCTCTAGCGTGAAGGACCTAGGTTTTCAGTTTGATAGGGAACTTGATTTCTGAGCTTATTATAAAGCCATCTGCAAAAAAGCGTTGTAGCGGACCTCCCACATTTTCAAGGAATTGTCGATGTGTGATCAAGTGTTTTGCCCTCATAAAAAGGAAGGTATTCGACTGTTAAAAAAAGTATAAGAAAATTCCCCACGTAGAGTTTTCTTGAGACTGAATGGAATTTCGTGCACGAGATTGCCGGGTTCTAAAAGGGATCGGGACTGTCCTTGCACTCGTTTCAGTCCATACGTAAGCGGAATGGCGTTTGCATGATACTCGAAATTCTGAGTGGAATGATAAAAGTTGACAGATCAAAACTGTACAAGATTATTGCCTCTCGAATTTGGGGTAACTCGGAAAAGATCTCGCATGCCATACCGAAAAATACCCTGAGATTGAACAGTTTCCCCTGTCTGGCTGGTTCTGTATTTTCGTCTCTGAAATTAAACTGTTTGGCGACACCTAACTTCTTTTTATATTTTAAGCGCGGAGCTTCAGATATTCTTGTGGAACGGTAGTATATGTCATTGGTTTTTTCCAATGACATCGTTGTATTACATATGCTGGTTGTTTCAGGTTCACCTTGTGTGACGTATCAAATAAATAGGTAAATAAATATTCGAAATTTAAGTTTTACGAGCATTCTAAATTCGAACATAACCAAGATTTCACTTTTTCGAGCATTTGATTTTCGATAGCGTTTAACATTCCATGATTTCAATTTTTTTAAACATGAGGGTGGGATAACTCTGCGCACAAATAGTTCAGTTGAAAATGGTCAGACAGCAGGGACCAGAATCAGGTAGGCAAGAGCTCCGAAATACATGCGATCCCCCCCCCTCGGTGGTTAGTCCGTGCCCAAAAATTTCGTGAATTGTAACGATCCCCCAAGAGACGCTCCTACGACAAGAACACCAAAAATGTGCCAATTTTTATCGCTCATAATCGAATCATTGTGGAGACGTAGCGGTTACCCGATGGATTTTGCGTCTGCGCGAACATACCTCGAGGTGGGCTTCGCGGCGAAACACATTCTAAGGCCCAGACCAAAATGTTCGTTTAGTTGTATTATTCGGATCCACTTCATAGTACAGAGACTCGCAGCTAACCCTCACGACTGCTGTGGGGTATAACTCGTCCAAATGCGCGACCTCATCGTGGATTTTGGGCCATGGGCTGAAACTTACGGGTGGGTGAAACTCGAAGAATGCTAGCAAATGACACATTTTTTTGAGAATTTATTTTTTGCCAAACCTTGTATTTTACGCATGCGTGATAAACTGTATAATGAATACAGGGCTGTAGTTATTATATTGACATTTTGCCTTATTGAGGACGTCATTTTCAAGTATTTATCTATTAGGAGAATTCAAAGAATACGAGTTCGCCTCCAGTCGGGAGAACGGCCTCCCGAGTGGAAACGAATTCGTATTCTTTCTTTTCTCAACGTCAGTTTAATATTTCGCGTGCAATCCATTTTCTCATATTATGTGTAGTTGTATGTCTGTAATTGTAGTTGCGTGAATGTGGATTGTGGGATATTTGTTGTTGTCGCTTAGTCGGTTTTGAGTAATCTGAGTAATCGATCACCATATAGCCCTATCTACATAACCTTTCATCCCCCCGCGTAAATCGACACCAGACTTATCTGGGAGGATAAATATATTTATTATAACATGGACTCTGACGCGAATCGGCTAGACCCCGGTCGGTGAGGGACGGGTTCACCCGCTCACCCTACTGTATTATAACTGTATTAATAATGTATTACCTAACTCTAACCCAGGGGACTTAAGACCTAACCCTCCCGCGCTCTAAGCTAACCCTCCCGCGCTCTAAGTCCAGGGTATAAATACGATCGGATGCGATCCGATAATCACGAACACGACACCAGAATGATTGCTGTTTATTATGGATACTATTATGTGAGAGGTTAATAGATGTGATAGATTAGTAGTGAGAAAAGGGTGAGTACAGACTGGTTCATGTCTGTACTAATAGAGTTAGTAATAAACAAACCTACGGGCCTACGGCTGCAAGGAGGGCCGGACCGATGTCCGGCTAGAAGGTTGCTGTAGTATAATGTAGTATAAAGTTCTAAGGGCTGAGTAGCCCCTCGAACAGCGACGTGATAGAAAAGAATAAGGAAAACAGCCAAAAGGGTGGCTGGCTGCCGACGGCGGAGGAGTGGAGCGGAGTCGCGAATGACCCCCGTCCCCCTCGCCCGACAGCATCGACCCGGCCGGGTGGTCGCCGCTGATCGACGGGGTGGTCAAGCTGCAGACCCACCTTGGGAGCGGAAGTTCGCCTTCGCGACAGACTCCCACGGGGAAATCGTTGAATGGGAACAATACACCCACGTAAGCCCCGAAAATGCTGAAGAAAATGCGAATGTTTGGTGCACTCTCACAGGAATCGAATAAAGGCAGTGGTCGCGATAGAACATGCTTGTCTTTTAGTCCTTTCAAAGCCCTTTTTGGGTTTAGAGTAGTAGGAACTAAGAAAAAATTACGAAAAAATACGCCGTTTCAGGTCAATTTTTTTTCTGTGGAAACGCCGTCCTAGGACCTCCATGGCGAAACGACTGAAGGGACCAGAGGACAGAGACCGGAAGACAACATGGAGTCCGACTTACCAGCGCATATTCCGCTCACTCTATTCGGGTGATGATTGGGAGGAGCTGAAGAAGGAGTCTGCAAGGATGTCGTGAGTTACAGCAGCTGGATTAGAATAGAAAGTTTTCATGTTTCATTGTTAACATGAAACTCTTCTTGACCAACAATATGATGCTATATGTTTCCTTTTTTCTCCGCAGGGGTAATTTTATGAAAAAGGGTGAGTCCACTTCTCGGATTTCCTTATCTCCTTTTTATTTAAAGGATATAAGTGTTTAATGAGTCATGATAAGGCCCCTGTTCGCGTAATGCAGTAACTCTAAATGTTGCTTAACGCTTCAAATCCCTTCACTTTCCAATTCGCGGCCCCTAACAAATTTTTTTCTAACAATCGAGTGTTTGGACATCTCATTCGGATTTGTTTCCTCCAATCCTTGATTTACATTTTACTTTATCTATGCATCAAATTATTATTCTGCCCTCATGAAAATATTTTTGAAACCTCTTGACAACTTTTCATTCCCCAAGCGAAATAACTGTTACTGAAAAAATCATAGATATGTCCTATGCTGGTGGAATCTTTTCAACGAATTTCCTAATTTTTTCGAGTGTTTACTGATTCCTCGTTAGCATTTTTTGTCGCCAATTTAAAAAAAGTTGGAAGAGTTTTTGAAAAACAATTCTGTGTTAGTTTTATTAGGCAGTAACTTTTCTATAATTTGTATGAAGAAATTTAGTGAGTGGTAGTGATCAAAATAGGAACTCCGACCTATTTCTAAGTTTCAATAATTCTTAAGCATAAGTTTTTCACCCTGAAGAACAAGTTGAAATTCGTAGTGGATTGTTCACTTCCATTGATTTATGCCATACCAAAGCTACATAAAAATCCCATCAAATTTAGATGTATAACAGGAGCACATAATAGCAGTTTGAAACCTCTCGCTCAGGAATTATGTGTGGTATTCACAACACTGAAGAAGCATTTTGTTAATTACGCTAACATAGTTAAATCTCGGAACAAAACAATAAAAACATACTGGTCAATTGCAAACATAAATATTGCGGAGCAACTGAACTCATTTAAAAATAACGATGCGAAGCTTTATTCGGCAGATTTCACTGATATGTTCACCAACCTACCTCATACTACTATTATTGGCTGTATGAGTTATTTGGTCAACATATGCTTTAAAAATGCTAATAAAAAGTTCATCGCAAGTAATGGTTTCAAATCTTTCTACACGGACGACCAATCGAAAACCAATAGTTACAGATATTATTCTAAACATGACTTAATTTACTACATTGACTACCTTCTCAATAATAGCTACTGTTTATTCGGTAGCGTCGTTTTCAAACAGAAACAAGGGGTTCCACAAGGCGGTAATTTTAGCCCCATACTAGCAGACTTGGTTTTATCAGTGATGGAGTTTAAATTTTCCAAAACATTGCCTTTTGATCGTAATGTTTTGTTTGAGCCATATAGATATATGGATGACCTATTAATCATTCATAGCAAAACGGACAAATACATTGAAGACCTGTTAGCTGTTGTTTACAATAATTTGTTAGAGATCAAAAGAACCCATAGGGACAGTTTTCACATCAACTACTTAGATATCAATATAAAAATAGATAGGAACAAAATTTCGACTAGTTTATACAATAAAACGGACGACTTCGATTTTCTCGTTAAGAAATTTCCGCAGTCAGATTCAGCAGTTTCTGTCATCATCAAGGCCTCAACAATATACACGGAGACCTTGAGGATAGCCAATGTCTGTTCTGAGGTGGGATTTTTCCTTGATAAATTAAAAGAGTTGAAAAATTCTTTTTTTCATAATGGGTACTTGTCAGAATTCATTATTGTGAACATAGTCAAATGTATCTATCGCAACAAAAAAGTTTCATATAAATTTCATCTGCCAGATGATCACAATAACATTAAAAACGTTCTTTCTGCTATTTTATGAGCGTTTGAGATAGCTACACTCTAATCTTGATTCCGATTCCTCCCCCATACCACCATTTGCTTGAATGTCGACATGTTTTGACTTTATCGATCCCATTTTGATTGGACTCATTAAAGGCAGTGTTCACGATAATCTTCGATTTTGAGATGAATCGCTAAATCGATTGCTTGGCCCTCGAGTAGAACTGGAATGACGAAGAAACCGAGAAAAACGCACCAGAAGGGCACGAAATCCTCAATCTGGTTTCGTGCCCTTCTGTTCGTTGCCTCTGTCGTTGTGTTCTGAATCTGAAAAAAAAATCAGTTCGTTGTGACAATGAAATCTTATGTGGACCCATCTTTTGCAATTCTCCATTCTGTGTTGCTCCGTTCTTTCCTTCGGGCCCTAACTAATACTGTTTTGCCCAAAACATTCTTTCATTTTCGATTAGTCCCATTTTTTTACCGGTGACAACCACCGTGAACACGTTCATCCAACCAGACAACTAGTCCAGGCCATAGAATAATGTCACTGAAATAAGACGAATTAGCGCGTCTCTCTCCGTTTCTTAGTGATTTTGGTGACACTTGGTAGCCAACGCATTGTTTAGAGTGGAAAACTTGGAAACGAGAATCATCGTGAACACTGCCTTTAATTCTTCTCCCTCCCCCCACTCCTGGACCCCTTTTTCCTCTTTTTCCACCAATTTCTTTCCTCTTTTTAATCGTAATATCCCATGCAGCTCTTTACCAGCAGTTCTCGCTCAATTTTTTCTTCTCAATATGATTTCTCATCGACAATTCTGTTCCTCGTTGAGGAGCCTCGGCAGAATCGTTTGGTAAAATTCGTCTGCGGGTAGAGGCGAAACGAATTTTATCAACTTCTATTTCCTCTGCATCTATCTTTTCATCTCTTTCTATGCTGATGGATTCTTTTCAAGGAATTTCCTAATTTTTTCGAGTGTTTACTGATTCCTCGTTAGCATTTTTTGTCGCTAATTCAAAAAAAGTTGGAAGAGTTTTTGAAAACAATTCTGTGTTAGTTTTATTAGGCAGTAACTTTTCTATAATTTGTATGAAGAAATTTAGTGAGTGGTAGTGATCAAAATAGGAACTCCGACCTATTTTTGAAACTTTTGCTTGATCGGATCAATTCCTAGCGAGTCCGATAAAGTTGCTATAGAAATATAAAAACTGTCTGTGTTTTATGAATTAGGATTTTTTCAAACAAAAACGTAGGTTAACAGTCACGTGAAATTAGAAAGAGGAGTTCGTACTAAATTTGTCGTCTACTCCCATTTTTTTCTGAATTTTCACAATCATGAAAAGCGCATCTGATTCTCAGGCAAAATAAAATGTTTTTTTTTATTTCTTCAAGTTTGTTTCTACTTTATTTTATTTTTTTAATTTCTACTACATATTTATTTTCGCAATAAAAAATTCATTCTGAAACGAGACGAACGCATAGAAAAGGAGGAGAAGGACAAACTTTTGATATTTATTAATAATTTTTATTCTTATTTACACTGTCTTCAGCTATGCCTATTTTAATTCCGTAGATATTCTCAGCCTTAAAGGCAGCATACACGCTCGCAAACATGATCGAGATATCAGAATAAATAGGCCCGCACGGCCCCTACCATGTCGTCAACGACGCTTGAAGCGCTGAAAATCATCCAGAATGACATAGTTTGACCAATGATGTCTCGCACGCCCGTATTTTCACACCCCTTCGAGTAACAGAATGACAAGTTAAACTTGAGAAAACATGTGATAATTGAGAGTGATAGCACTATCAAAAGGGAGTGCACGAGAGAAACAGCTCCATTCACCTGGATATTACATGTTTGTAGGCCGATGAAATCCTCCATTTTCAAAAGCCAGCCGGACTAGAGCGGCATTCTCAAAAGTGGACGAGAGTTAGTCGGTATGTAAACATGTTTTACTCAAGCGAATCGAGCTGTTTCTTTTGTGCACTCCATTTCGATAGTGCTATCACTCTCAATTATCACATGTTTTCTCCAGTTTGACTTTTCATTCTTTTACTCGAAGGGGTGTGAAAACACGGGCGTGCGAGGCATGGTTGCTCAAATATTGTCAAATATTGTCATACTGGATGGTTTTCAGAGCTTCAAACGTCGTTCACGACATGGTAGGGGCCGTGCAGGCCTATTTATGCTGATATCTCGACCATGTTTGCAAGCGTGTATGCTGCCTTTAACCATTCAATCTAATAATTTTGGCACATATGAGTCGATATCGCCTCCACTAGACCGCTGGCGATCCTGCATAGCCACTGGACATATCAGATCCGAAGACATGCGACCCAGGATCGTAAACATGCCCCAATGGCATTTGCCAATGGCCGTGAGAGCAGCAGGGTCTGTAGAGTAAGAAATAGGTATCGACTGATGTCAACGAGGATTTATCCATGAGCTCAGACCATGTTCAAGAAAAAAAAAACACTTTCAGCGAATGACAAAAATCAGTCATAGAAGGAAACGAGGTTTTTGGTTGCTGAAGGAAAATTCAATTGTTTAAAAACTAAAATTAAAATTGGCATTAATGAATGACAAAAAAGGCCAGCGACGGCACAAAAATTCGAGAACCTCGTTGCTGAAGTGGTGTTTATTTTTTAAAGCATTTTTTGCATTTTCTGGTGTAGAAAACATGCTAACATGTTTAAAAAAATTCTATCTGGTAATGTGAAAGTTTTATTGAAAATAAAAGTTAAAATCTCATAACCGTTTTCTAACTTCGTTCGAAACCTTAATAAAATTTTCACATAAAGTCCTGGTTTGTTAAAATAATTAGTTAGGAATTTGCGTTTTCCCTAAAACAGTTTGGGAAGTAATCCCATGACGAGAAAATTTTGATTCCGCTTTAGCAACTACTCGCTAATATTACTAAAAAAACTGCAATGAAATACTTCACTTACGAGGGGTACGAAGCAGTGCAACAAAATTATAAAATTGTGCAAAGTGGAAGTGAGAAAAAATTGTATATTTTCCAAGACAACACAGTTGTTGAAGTAAATTATTTATTATATTAACTGCATAATATCAATTACGATTGCTCTCTACCATTCAGCTCCTATCTTGATCTCCGGTTGAACCGATTGCCTTTTTTGATCAACGAGCGCGAACCCACTGTCAACGTGTTCCACGCCTGATCAGGAAAGGTCAGTTGCCGGGCAATAGCGAACAACCGACTGTTCGTAACACCCCGGAAAGCGACACGAAGAGACAGATAATGCAACAGTTCATCGGTTATAAACATGTAACCATGAACAAAACATCAGCATCCTATCCTACTATATATATTTTGGTAAATTTGTGTGTGCGTGTGTGTGTTTATGTATGTGTGCGTTTCTCTGTGTGTTTGTTTGACCGTTTATTCGGCTTGACTTTCAAGACGGGCTACCTTACGGGTACGGGATCAAAAGCGCGCAGAACGCCGTAGAAAGTGTGTGGGACCCAAGTGGAAGTGCGTAGGACGCCGTAGAAAGTGTGCGGGACCCAAGGTAGAGTGCGCCGGACGCCGAAAAAAGTGTGTGGGAGCCAAGTGGAAGTGCGTAGGACCCCGTAGAAATGTGCGGGACCCAAGGTAGAATGCGCCGGACGCCGTAGAAAGTGTGCGGGACCTTAGGTAGAGGGCGCCGGACGACGTAGAAAGTGTGCGGGACCCAAGGTAGAGTGCGCCGGACGCCATAGAAAGTGTGCGGGATCAAAGTGGGAGTGCGAAGGACGCCGAAGAAAGTGTGCGGGACCCAAGTGGAAGTGCGTAGGACGCGGTAGAAAGTGTGCGGGACCCAAGTGGGAGTGCGCAAGACGCCGAAGAATGTGTGCGGGACCCAAGTGGGAGTGCGCAGGACGCCGAAAAAAGTGTGCGGGACCCAAGTGAGGAACGCCTTAGAAAGTTTACGGGACCCAAGTGGGAGTGCGCAGGGCGCCGTAGAAAGTGTACGGGACCCAAATGGTAGTGCGCCAGACGCCGCAGAATGTGTGCGGGACCCAAGTGGGAGAGCGCCGGACGCCATAGAAAGTGTGCGGGATCCAAGTGGGAGAGCGCCGAACGTTATAGAAAGTGTGCGGGATCCAAGTGGGAGTGCGCAGGACGCCGTATAAAGTGTGCGGGACCCAAGTGGAAGTGCGCTGAACGCCGTATAAAGTGCGCGGGACCCGAGTGAGAGTGCGCCGGACGCCGTAGAATGTGTGCGGGACCCGAGTGAGAGTGCGCCGGACGCCGTACAAAGTGTGCGGGACCCAAGTGGGAGTGCGCCGGACGCCGTAGAAAGTGTGCGGGACCCGAGTGAGAGTGCGCCGGACGCCGTAGAAGGTGTGCGGGATCCAAGTGGGAGTGCGCCGGACACCGTAGAAAGTGTGCGGGACCCGAGTGAGAGTGCGCCGGACGCCGTAGAAAGTGTGCGGGACCCGAGTGAGAGTGCACCGGACGCCGCAGAAAGTGGGCGGGATCTAAGTGGGAGTGCGCCGGACGCCGTAGAAAGTGTGCGGGACCCGAGTGAGAGTGCGCCGGACGCCGTAGAAAGTGTGCGGGACCCGAGTGAGAGTGCGCCGGACGCCGCAAAAAGTGTGCGGGACCCGAGTGGTAGTGCGCAGGACGCCGTAGAAAGTGTGCGGGATCCGAGTGAGAGTGCGCCGGACGCCGTAGAAAGTGTGCGGGACCCGAGTGAGAGTGCGCCGGACGCCGTAGAAAGTGTGCGGAACCCGAGTGAGAGTGCGCCGGCCGCCGTAGAAAGTGTGCGGGACCGAAGAGGGAGTGCGCGGGGCGCCGCATAAAATGTGTGAGACCCGAGGGAGATCGTGCCGTAGGAAGTGTGTGAGACCCAAAAGGGAGCGCTGGACGCCCGAGAAAACGTGTGAGACTCATGAGAGAGAGAGCGCATTACTTCTGATTCACTATGTGCGTCTAAAAGAGAGCGTACACCACTCCTTTCTTCAGGTCCCCTACCCTTCACCACTCATTTCAACTGCTCAGCTGTTTATGTACACTAACTGTGCCAAATCGGGTTTATATACGATGAAAATGTGAGTTAATCAAAATCTGCATCCATGAAACACAAACACCATTATACTTCATTTGACGATAAAAGTAGCAGAGTGTCGGTTGGTCATGAAAACGGTTAGTAAATTCCAAACAGCGGTTGTCCTTATCATGACAAAAATTAAGATAAATCAAAGGCCACTTCAGGATCTTATAAAACGGAAGAACGACCGGTGTGTCACGGTACAGATAAGGAGATAAGCAGGCGTAGCAAGGTTTGGAATGCTTTGTGATTTCCGATGGTTTAAGTGTTGCCGCCTAAACCAGCTTATGGGCCGGCGCAGTAAGAAAGAAATCACCGAGTTATTTGCCTTATATCCAAGATGCCGGTGAAGCCGGCAAACGGGCCGGCGCAGCCGGGCCCCAGCGGCAGAGGCCGGCGTTAGCCGGCCGACGCCGCTGGTATTCACATATAAGGTGACCAGTGTTGTCATTTCTTCTTCTGAGGTCGCTTTGCCCCCTTTGCCTCGTTAGCTCCGTACACTTTTGTCGACTTTAGAGACTTGTGCACTGGGCGATGCACTGTCTTGCTCTGATTCGACATGGAAGACATCGAATTTGTCAAACGGAAATAGACGGGTTATTGGGAAAAAGGGTGGGTATGTGTAATTGATATTATGCAGTTAATATAATAAATATTTTACTTCAACAACTGTGTTGTCTAGGAAAATATACAATTATATAACACTGCTTCACATCAATTACGATTGCTTTTTCAACCTACACGTTTGACAAAATCGCCTCACCGAGAAGCGGCGCAATGTCTTTCGTGTAGAATCTCTCCAAGGTAGAGAATTCCGGTGCCCAATTTGCAGCCTTTATTATTGCCTTGGCGGGTACTCCGTTTCGGCGTGAACCTGATGTGGCCGCTGCTAGGATGAATGTGCCCGAAACGGTAATACCAGCAGATTTTCGGGCAGCCTTAAGCCATCGTGCCACTATGGTGGAAGCAACACCTTTGTAGGAACGAATATGGGCTACTAGCCAGCGGTCTCCTTCCGCTCCACAATCGGCTGTCTCGGAAACTTTGGATTTCAACGTTGAAATTGGCCATAAGGGCGGTTCCTCTGGATCCGAGAAAGTGGCAGCCTGCGCTGGCTCACCTAACCATATGTCTTATGAATATGGCCCAATTCGAAAACCCATTTTGACTTGTCCAACTGCAGTGCTCCCAAGCGTAGCGCTGCGAGTTTTGATTGTCTTTTGGAAACACTAGAATAAGATCGTGGTGATCTCTCTAGCGGGCCCCTTCAACGTTCCCTCATTTTTACCCAAGCTGCGCACATGATGTAGAACTGGACCTACATTCCGTGATGCACTGTGCTTAGAATTCGACTGTCGTAATGTGAAAAACCCCCTTATGCGTCGCATGATGGGGATTTTCTCGTGATCCGTACATTTCTTACTGTGCCCTTCGTATGGGGGACGGCAAATTTACGAGTGTTAATCGTTGAAAAAGAGAAGCCGGAAAGGAACTCCGCCAGAAAAAAAACGATTATTTTTTCTGTTCTAGGCCCAGCTATGAAAATCTCTGATTGATATTCCGCGGTTATATGATAAACCTGCTTGGCCAACTTCGTTACCTAGCAAAACATTACATTATGTACCACTGCTAAGTATCACTTCTTCCATTACATTTGTTTCTTCAACCGATGCCAACCGATGCGTTTGATGAATTGGCCAGCCTCAAATATTTCCTTCCCTACCTCCTCGCAGTATGCCGAGATGGGACCAACGTGAGAATATCTAACTGTTTTGCTTTGCTACGGATTAGTATGATTTGGAAATGAAACATTTGTGAGAAACTCGTTAAAAGAGGTGAAATGTCTTATGCTACTGATTTGGCATGGGAATAAACTCGAAAGAAGCGCTAAAAACTCAGTGAAATGATTCATCGTTGATTTGGCTGTGCACTTATTTACTAAACAACAAAAATTGAGTGTGACATTGAAAAACCAAATCACGCACTTCTTACTGAGCATTTATGTATTCGTGTGACAGCAGTTCTCTTAGTTAAAACATAAACACTCTACGTGATGTTATTTCCACTTTCATTAATTGATAGTCAATCGGAAGCGAACGCGTCAAATAATTTAGTAATGCTTGAAAATCAATATGTCTGAATGATTGAGGTGGGAGACGCAACATAATTTTGCAAGGACCTGAGACTTGTTAACCTAAACTGCAAGCGTTAGGTTGATTTCAGAAGAGAAGCGCGTGATTTGGTTTTTCAATGTCACACTCAATTTTTGTTGTTTAGTAAATAAGTGCACAGCCAAATCAACGATTAATCATTTCACTGAGTTTTTAGCGCTTCTTTCGAGTTTATTCCCATGCCAAATCAGTAGCATAAGACATTTCCCCTCTTTTAACGACTTTCTCACAAATGTTTCATTTCCAAATCATACTAATCCGTAGCAAAGCAAAACAGTTAGATAATTTCACTTTATTTTAGCAAAAGTTTCCTTTTAAAGGCACATTACACCCTCAGATATGACTTTTATATGTCCATGCAGTTGTGTAGTAGACCCCTCTTGCATAACACTTACCCACCCCTTCTAGCGCCACCACAGTTCACACCCTTTTTCTTGGCTTCTAAACCCAATGACGACTAGATGAAACAGGATTATAATTTGCCACCGGCACGAAATTCTCATGGAAGTGAAGTAGTTTTTCTTACCACAGTTTTCCATGAGTAGGCCCCAATATCGTGTTATCTCTATCACCGGTGAGGCTGTTTCCCTAATCCCTAGTGTGTTCAGCTTCGGCCGCTCACCCCCGGAGAAAGATGGTGTGTGAATGAAAACACACCGCTCTCAAATTTTTTTATACCCTACCCTTTATCAACTGGTTATCATCAATTTTATTTACCGTGAGAATTTTGTGCCGGTGGCAATTTATAATCGTCTCTAGATGAACGGATGAATCGCAACCGCGTTTTCGATTTTCACTCCTTTGCCGGTCCTCCCACTTGGGTCTAACACACGACCCGTAACGCTTGGCGTACTCCCGGTTGAGTCCCGCCCTCTTTCCCCGGTGCTGGTGCTTTTTCAGTCGAGTCCCACACCCTTTCCCCGGCGCTTGGCGCACTCCCAGTTGGGTCCCTCATGCTTTCCTCGGCGCTTGGCGCACCCGAAGTTGGGTCCCGCACACGTTCCCCGGCGCTTGGCGCGCTCCCAGTTGGGTCCGGTACATTTTCTCCGGCGCTCGGCGCTTTTTAATTGGGGTCCCGCACACGTTCCACGTCGCTTGGCGCACTTCCAGTCAGGTCCCACACACGTTCTCCGGCGCTTGGCGCGCTCCCAGTTAGATCCCGCCCACTTTTCCCGGCCCTTGGCGCACTCCTAGTTGGGTCCCGAACACGTTCCCCGGCGCTCGGCGCAATTTCACTTGGGTTCCGCGCACGTTCCCTGGCGCTTGGCGCACTTCCAGTCAGGTCCCACACACGTTCTGTGGCGCTTGGCACATTTCCGTTGGGGTTCCGCACACGTTCGCCGGCGCTTGGCGCACTCACAGTTGGGTCCCGCACACTTTTACGGGCGCCTGGTGCCTCTTCAGTCAAGTCCCGCACACGTTTCCTGGCGCTTGGCGCACTGTTGGTTGGGCCTCCCCCTCTCTCCCCTGTGCTTTGCGCATTTTCATTCGGGTCCCGCGCACGTTTCCTGGCGCTTGGCGCACTTTCAATCGGATCCCACACACGTTTTGTGGCGTTTGGCACACTTCCAGTTGGGTACCGCGCACGTTCCTTTGCGCATGGCACACTTCCAGTCGGACCCCGCACAATAAACGGTGTGCATACGGTTCCTGATGGACGTAAAGGAGACCTACTCTAACGCTTGCAATCAATTCACTCTTATCACAATACCACTCCATTTCTCTCAATTGGCCAACCATGTTTCTTATCATTCAAAAGTTTCACCGGACTCACACACACACAGACACACAGACACACAGAAACACAGACACACATTTTAAAATTCACAATTTTTTCAATATCTCGAGAACCACAAAGCAGATTTTTCTGAAACTTGGGCAGTGTTAAGAACCTTTACTGCTCTACATTTTGTGAAAATGCCAAGTTTGGAACTATATTCCAAACCGAGATTCTGTAACGAGGGGTGTGCGCAGAAGCAATCCTTTTCCAAATCAGGTGCGCGCTTCGCGCGCACCACAATTAGAAACCACAATCATGGTTCTCTTGAGTAGAAATGACAAGAGCATTTGTGGCCATCGAGGTTTAATGATCAACGGTTGGTTTTGTCGAATGTTGTTTGAAGCAGTCCCGCATGGAAGGTAGAAGCACCAAAACTTAGAGAAGCCATGCGTGGGTGATTGATATTTGGTGCTCCTCGAGAGTGCTTAGCGTTAAATTCATAGCCTGACAGCGTCTCATTGCTATGAATGGACTCTGAAAGAGGGTGCAGGTTAATATGTGACTACTGCTAACCCCGAAGGGCGTCGAACATTGGCTGCGTGAACCTGAACACAGTTGTTGCAATTGAAGGCAAAACTAATTCATATAACTATGCTTTGCCTTCACTTAAGCAAGCAGTTTCCGTCACCCTCTTAGGCGAAAACTAGAGCCTAACAAACCACTAGCCTCAAGTGTTTGATCAGCATCTTTTACTTTTTATCATAGATCCGAAGAGCAGTCTACGGTTTAGCTCATCATACATAATGCTGTGTAGCGCAGCAACCGGAAGTGAAGAGAACACAACTAAAGTGTGCCCGAATGAGAATGGCGACCCACGCGGTCGGCGTGTTTGGCAGGCGGCTGTCGCATGTGTCGCCCTCAGACGAGTGTTGGATTTCAACGACGGCCGTCCCCTCTCCCACTGATTGATCGGCGCAGAGCTTGCTGCCAGCCGGTGCCGGCCTCTTTCGTTGTCGATGGCGGTGGGGACTTTTCGCATGCTCGTCCGAGAGCGGGAAACGCGACGGCCGCCTGCCAAGCACGACGGCAGCGTGGGCAGCCATTCTCATTCGGACGCACCTTACCCATGTGAAGAGTAGGGTAGCAATGCGTATTCTTTGGAGCCCGCATATGCAACTGCCGTGTCTCGCAAAAATGCAAAAGAAGAAAGGGTTTTTTTGAAAACTCTTGAGAAGTAAAAGATGTTTCCGCTCTGGTTTTCATCTTGTCAATCACTTTTCACGATTCTCTGAGCTAACTACTCCGCCAACGGGTAGCTAAATGCCTCACACGGAAACCAGAGATGCCCAGGGTTTCGGAGGCATCTAGTCTAATTTTGACACGAGAATTTACGTAAATTACGGAAAGTTTAGCCTCAGTTGGTGAAATTTTAGCTACAGCGCCAGCATATTCTTCGTAAATTCTCGCTACAGCACTCGCGTATTCTACGCTTATTCTCGTTGCAGCACTCGGTCGATCGACCCACCCAGTCTTGATCTGTACTAGATCCCCACTGCGATCGAGCGCATCGCCGTTTCTTCCCCACGGCCTGCAGCATACCAGCGGCCAAAATTATCCCTTGCAAGATCTTGCAGAGAGCGACACGGGGTCACCCTCCACGACCACCCACAGAGTGTCAAGTTCTCCGTGGGTTGACTGTGCCAACACTGTTCAAACCGCATCCCTGCGTTCCGCGTAGCCAACGCGGGTTTGAGATTGAACTCAACACAGGCTGTCGCTAAATCCGTAGATTCTCGCTACAAAATTATAGCGAGAATATACGGGTTTAGCGTCAGAGAGAACAGTGGTTCGAACGACACAAGAATATGCGGGTTTTAGCTATCGTAGCTAAAACCCTTAAATTCTCGCTACATGGAATGGGGCGGCGTTTCAGGCCGCGCCCTCGGAGGCATCTAGCTACGCGTTGGCAGAGTATGCTGTTTCGGTAGATACCAATCAGTTGCGACCCTTCGTGAAGTAGAATCGAAAATGTCGCAAAGTCTATGTGGATCAACATACATTACCATCAAAACTTTATTCGACTATCTGAGCGTTCTGTTCCGTTGAAGGACAGACGGCATTGTTTGGATTGACAAAAATGCAAGGACGCAGGGGGAGAACTCAGTTACGTTCTACCCTATGCCACTAGGACTGAGCTAGAAATCGAGAACTGAATTGTTTTAGACAGGCTGCTCCTCATGGAAAATTAAGATATTTGCCAAATGTACCAAACGATATCGAAAACATGGCAAAATTCCTGAACCAGGGTTGCTTGGTGGTACCACTCGCCCATACTCAGAAGCGGAGATGTTACACTCAGTTACACTCAGTTCCTAATGTAGAATTTGAGACATGTGTAGCACAGCGCTACGCACCAAAACGGGCATCATTTACTGAGTATTGCTGCTGTCATATGTAGTGTGTAGAAACTCGAACAACAATGCTAGAATGTTCTCTATGGAACACCGGCTTAACGCTATGGATCAGAGTGATTAGGAAATGCCTCTTCCTTTTAACTCATGCGATTTGGTACTGCCCAAAGTACTTAGTAGGTTTCCCAAGTTTCGGTCCAGCCAAACGTGCTACCTTGCCTTTGGCTCGAGCGATGGACTGACCGTTATCAAAACACTGTCCTCCGGGAAAACACGCAGCGTCAAAAATATCCCGGAAGAGACAAATGGCAAATCCATTTTTCCTCTTCACGGAGGCGTCCGCAAGTAATAACGGTGTGGAACTCTGACGTAGACCTTCGCATTTTATTGCCTAAGCATTTGCGTGAACTCAGAAATCTGTGCAACCATGATTTAGTTCACAGCTGTTGTAATGTGAATCGATGGCCTAAAGAAAGCAGCTGGAGACTGCTTTGCTCATCTCTCACCTATGACAGATATAGGGGAGAGTGCCAAAGAATCTCTACCTGCTTAGGGAACGTTAGAGACGTATGGTTTCCGTTTTCATTTTAGTCTGACGCATGGAGCAGGCGGCTGGCCGCGCGGAGTTGGCGGCCTCACTGGAGAATGGGGTTTCGATTCGCGCGGGGGTGATCTACCGTCGCAGCCCCGTCCATTCATCAGACTAAAATGTTTAAGCGAACTCTATGTACTTCGCCCTAACGCGAGTCCTGTTCAAACGCTACCAATAGGCTGTCCCTTCAATTATCAAATTTAAGTGATAAATGTGCAGCCGTTAAATAATTCGAAGGTAGAATTCTGGGTCCAGTAGACCAACAATTAGGATAAGTATGAGACGTAAGTTATAGCAGGCTGTTAGACCTGCGATAATTCTAACTTCACATCTCTGTGCAGAAACCCTCACGGATTCTCACCCCGAAATTATCACCACATAGAGATAACTTGCTCGGAAATCCAGTGGTTCAACTGCTGGTATGAAGGGACCAAACCTTCATTGGTGAATATCACTAGCGATAATACTTTCCAGCGACTCCTTTTCTAGTTGCCGGTCTCAAGGAAAGATTGGTCCTTCCTACGCCGACCCCGATATCGATTCCTAACTAACTTCGTCAGGCAGCAGATTGTACCACCGGCCTGGACGGTGGACTTACGTATGTAAAGCAGTAGCAACTGTATTGAGAAGCAACCCTGCTTCCTCTTCACATTGCCTAACAAGTATATGGCTCTTTCGGACCGATTGTCCCAGCCCTTCAATCACTCAAAAGGAATGACCATTGTTACGGTGAAGGGGACAAATCAGATGACATTCTCCTTGAAAATTAGCGTGCTGGAAGAATCTTACCGAAGCCCGGGGTTTCGAGGTGTCCTCTCTACTTGCTGTTCTCAACCAACGAGAGAGGGAAAAAGAGTCACGATGAAAATTCGCACCAGGTTAGCTCAGAGTTTTGATGATGACTGGATGTATGAAGAGAATCATCGATCAAGCTCGGAAAACCATTGTCCCCGGATTTATGCTTGTCTAGATTTTTTTCTAGGTGTGATAGTAATACCATACCTCTGACGTGCTCCTTTGACGGAACCGCGAACGCTCTTCAGTCAGATATATCATGTTTCCGATTTTTGTTTCAGTGAGAACCAAGGCAATGGAGTCTCATTGAGACAGTGAGTCTCCAATATTATACCAGTATTCAAGCAAATCACATGACTAGCGGGTCTCTTGACCTCATCGCCCCTCTCTTCTTTTTGACTGCCCACCGAGGGAACAAGACCTTTGTTGAGGTTCGCAGTATAGAAAGAGATCTCTAATGCCTGTGCTAGTGTAACTTGGTCAGGATTGTTCATCATCCTACCAAAAAATTGTGGCAAACGATAGCCCAACAACTCGAATATACCCTGTATACAAGACAGATAACACGGATTTTATTCTCAAAAACATTTAACGATTATTTTGCTCCCTTGAGAAAGCCCGCTGGTCCTGTGTATACAAGAGAAATGCGAAGCAAGGCTTCGCAATCAACTCTTATTGACCACTGTATGACCCGTAGCACAGTGTTCGAGTACGGTCATAGATGACGAACTAGAAGATGTCGAGCAAGCTCCGCAATCCATTCTAATTAATCCTGTCAATCCTGGAGCATGAGGCTCAACAGAGATTTACTGAAGCGCATGAGTTGTGCCTTATTACGCTTGCTACGACCTCAGACTCAGACGCAAAAACTTGTTAGTTTGCTACCTGGAGCGCGGTGAACACCACCTCCCCCTAGGCACTGCGGTCAAGGAACATTTGCATAGACATGAAGGAGGCGCATAAGCGCCGTCTACTTCAGTTCGTAGTCCAAGGTGTGCAGCGAAGCAGCACTCACTAGAACAAAGGCAGACTGTTCTTCGAAGGTGAGGACTGCGAAAAACCCGCAAATCAACTCAACCCCATACGAATGACAGGAGTACGCATCAGTGCGCCCTCTACTAGTCATAGATAAATGCCAGGAGTGTGCATAAATGCACTCTCTACTAGCTATTGATAAGTGACAGGAGTGCGAATCAATTCGCATTCTACTAGCCGTGAATAAATGCCAGGAGTGCGAATCAATTCGCACTCTTCTGGCCGTTCGATATCGAGTATCGATAGTGAGGAGAGCGGGTTTAGGCCCGCAACTCAACTCTAGTGGAGGGGTTGCCCAGGAGCGCGCCTAAGCAGCGCTCAACTAGGCAAAAGATAGTCCAGGGGAGGAGAAACAGCAAGCAGGCGGTCGCTGTGAGCTCTTGAACGGCAAGTGACCTTTCCTGATCAGGCGTGGAACACGTTGACAGTGGGTTCGCGCTCGTTGATCAAAAAAGGCAATCGGTTAAACCGGAGATCAAGATAGGAGCTGAATGGTAGAAAGCAATCGTAATTGATATGAAGCAGTGTTATATAATTACGAGGTTATGTCCAGCTTCGGCTTTCCACTTTTTAAGCTACAAAAGCGAGCTTGAAAAATTAATTTATGGAATTCACCCGACAATTTTGAGCTGAAGAAAAAAATTGTGTCAGTGTCTTTGGTGGCTTCTCAATTTTTTCATTCTTTTGAAATTAAGGTTGTACCCAACTTTGAGATTTCACTAATCAATGTGCTCCACAATGAAGAATAGATGGCATTTACGTTTTACAAATTTTGAGCTCGACCACCTTGCATGATTTACACAAGGCTCCATACACAATTTTTTTTAAAAATATGAACGATTAGAAAAAAGTAATTGGAAGCCAGACCCAGATTCAAATTCAGTTGTTCGTAGTAGATAGGGTTACGCAGTAATAGCATCGCATTGCTGGTCAAGAAAAGTGTCATGTTAACAATGAAACATGAAAACTCTCATGAGTTAGCAAATCAATGCACTTGGGATCAACGTTTATCGGGAGGATTGCTATTGGGGTTGAATGAACTGTCTATCAGCATCTAGTACCTTGCAGTTCAGTGGAATACAGGTGAATAGTGTAGAAATACTATGAGGAAGCAGTCAAATCGAAGCGCTCGTGAAACCGGCACTCTGGAGGCAATCTCGTCCGCGCCGAGGGGCGGAGTCGGCCCACCCAACTTGGACACGCCCACCCGAGAGTGCCTCTTCGGGCGCTCCCCGCAGAAATACAGTGAGGACGTAATCAAATCGAAACACTCGTGAAGGAGGAGGGGCGGAGTCGGCTCGCCCAACTGGGTGAGACACACTGTCAAAAGCCTTGGAAAAAATCTAGGTATCTAAATAAAATCTACGTCAATATCATCACCCAAGAATAGCTTCCAGTAATTTAATGACTGCAACATATGTATGTAGCTGTTGTCATGGATTTATTTCTTTGGAACCCGTGCTGGCCCTCGGAGATGATACTGCTCTAGCTTTACCCATCCCGTGGCAAATTGGAAAAGCATGTTGTCTTTGCTGTAGGTCTGTGACAGTACATAAACGATCCGTGCTTTAAATTCCCTAGCTGTGGGGATTCCAAAAAATGGCATTTCTGGGTGTTCAGAAAATTTTATCGGATTGGGCTCAAAACTCATAACTGGGGGTTACTTAGGGGGAAGAACGCGAATCTGGGGTTTATTTTCTGCCAGACATAGGGTTACTGTAGGCTGCGGTAGGCATAATACCTTTTAACTTACCTTAAAATTTCGAAAATCGGAAAACGGACCTCAAATTCGTGTTTAGCGTCCACAATAACAACCACAAAGGGCTTTTGAGTGAACTCTGAGGCTTTGACCGAGCTACCGTATACTCACCGTCACATACCGTGAACCAAAGAAAATCGATCAACCGACAACAGATTTGTGTTGGGCAACCCAAATAACCCCTATGCAGAAATTTTGAGACGATTCCATAGTAGCATTATCGAAATCGTCAAAAGTCGCTCTTGGCCAGCAAAATTTCCCCAATTTGAAGCTTCGGACCAAATGAGACGGAATTGTTAAAATATTGACAACTGGGGGGGTGTGTATACAAGTCTGTTGGTACCTGCTCGTTGGTGCCCCTGCTTCTACTGAACCCAGCAGACGTTTGAGTGTACACAGGGACCGTTCGAGCGATATAGCGTGCACAACTATATCGCGAAAGTATCCCGCACATTGCATAAAGGTGTCGCCGTCCGGCACACTAAGGCCTCTGGTCCATAACACCTTAGGATCCGTCACCTAGGAGTCATGGAGTCTTTGGCCACAAGCCACAATTTCGCCACCCTGAACTGTCGATCGCTGTCGAGTGATATCCGAAAAACTGCGCTATCCAGATTTCTGAGCTATTTCCATGCACCGTTTGCTGCTTTGCAGGAAACCCGCCTCAAGGATAGACCCGTCATCAGCGTCGGAGAGTACACCATCTACTGCGGTAACGCTGACGATAGGAGAGTGGGAGGCTGTGCAATAGCTGTAAGGAAGGATTTCAATGGTATGGTCAAGGAGTTCGGCTCAACGTCGTGTCGGAATGCATTCGTACGACTGCGGGATCACAGAGGATTCAATCTGTGGATAGTGAGTGCTCATGCGCCCACTGAAACCGCCGAAGACAATTCGAAGGATGCGTTTTATGAGGAACTCAATACGTTGCTGGCCAGGATACCTTGTCAACATGCTGTTGTCGTGGGAATTGACGCAAATGCGAAGATGGGACTTGATCAGGAATCCGAAGTACTCGGTAAATGGTTCTACCCAGTGGAGCAAACATCGGACAATGGCTACCGCCTTGTCGACTTTTGTGAGCGCAGTGGTCTGATTATTGCATCGACATTCAAGAAGAATCATCGCCGCCATCAGCTTACGGCAGGGACCACCCCGGCTATCTCCAGAAGAGCAGCGGAAGCGGAAGATGACAACTTTGAAACTACAGCTTGACTATGTCCTGACGAGGAATATTCCAGTATCGGACATTCGAAGATCTAGAGCTGTGTGGGATGTCGCATTCGATTCGGATCACCGTCCTGTTCTGTTGAACTTCACTGCGAGGATTCATAAGAGGAAGCGAGGGGCTCAGCCTCTCCAGAGGATTGACATGACAAGTCTCAGAGATGAAGAGTGCAGAAGGAATTTCCGACAACGCGTTTCTATTCACATCGGAGTACGGACTAAGAAGAAACTTTGCGACGCGGATTCTTTTTGTCAAATGCATCCAGGACGCTTCGAAAGAGGCACTCCCGGTTGTACAGCCTAAGAAGAAGTTCGCCTACGTCTCAGAAGAAACAACATCTACCTACAACAGAGTATGTGCTCTCCGAACTGCAGTGAAACTTCGTGGAGGAGAAGCGTCTGAGGAGGAAGTTGCGTCGGCAGCTTCAAAGTGAACGCGAACGAGAGTGGACGTAGAGCTAAGGAGTTCGAGAAGGCTTGGGAGGAGAAGAATCCGAGGAAAGCCTACACGTTGCTGCGACAGTATAGCGGGAAGATGAAGAGATGTTCTCCTGTCTTGAACACTACCAATGGAGTTGCAGTTGGTGATGCGACGCTGCCAATATGGAAGGATTACTTCAGTTCACTACTGAATCGTCCAGCGCCATCAGTACCTGAGCTCCCGCATGTTCAGAGAGCACATTACGATGCCAGTGAGGAACCGCCGACTGAGTCTGAAGTTTTGGATTGTGTCCGGAAAATGAAGAATGGAAGGGCAGGTGGAGATGACAACATCACTGCTGAAATGCTGAAAGCTCTTCCTCCGTCTGGGATTCGTGAAATGACCAACACCATCCGTGCCATATGGATGAGCGAAAGGATACCCGATTCGTGGAGACATGCGATCATCGTACCTCTTCACAAGAAGCTATCCGTCACGGATCCTAAGAACTACAGAGGAATCTCTCTACTTCGTGTCATGTACAAGGTTTTAGAACGTATCATTCTCGAGCGACTTATCAAACATCGTGGAAGGAACGACCAGAGATGAGCAAGCCGGTTTTCGACCTGGAAGATCGACCATCGACCAAGCGTTCGTCGTGAGAAGAGTAATTGAATCGTGGCAGGGGTATTCGAAGCCATCACAGCTTGCTTTTTTGACTTTGAAGCCGCGTTCGACTCTCCTCATCGTGATCGATTGCTCAATGCTCTGCGAGCAGATGGGGTCCCCGAAAAAGTATGTTCGGTTAATCGAGGACATGAACAAAGGAACAACAGCAGCAGTTCGTACACCTGTCGGATTTACTTCAGCTTTCGAGGTGAAAACAGGAGTAAGGCAAGGAGCCGTTGCAGGACCTTTCTTTCAACTTCGCCGTTGATGACATCATGCGTAGAGTTGCAGAACAGTTTCCTGCGGATGTCCTAACACCATCAGGACGCTCCCTTGTCGACCTGGAGTACGCCGACGACATTGTGTTATTCGCTGAAAACAACGCAAAACTGCAAAGGATTGTGAACCTCGTTTCGAAGTATGCCGCAGCCTATGGACTTCGTCTTCGTCCCGACAAATGCAAGCAGATGTGGGTCTCTCAGAGGCCTTCAACTGGAGTTTGTGTGGACGGACAACGTATCGGAACTGGTGGACGATTTCTGTTATTTGGGCTGTTTGCTGAAGAACGATGGTAGTTATGCAGCGGATATTCGACAACGATGTGCGAAAGCTACGTCTGCATTCAATTCTCTAACCAAGTGTTTGTGGTCTACCACCATCGCGAAGGAAGTCAAGTTGCGCGTCTACCTATCCGCTATTCGCCCTATCATGATGTACGGATCGGAGACGTGGGCAGCACCGAAAACGCAGATGGAAAGGTTGGATTGCACGGAGAGGAAGCTTTTTAGGCGTTTGCTTGATATTTCTGGCCGCGTGTATGCTATAATGAAGACCTTTACAAGGAAATCGACGCAGTACATCAACGCTTGACACGAGGGAGGTGCCAGCATCTCCTAACGCCATCTCAAGCAGCAATGGAAAGTCGACTTCGACTGCTCGGGCATATACTAAGAAGAACGCCGGATCGTCTCGTACAACACGCTTTAAAAATGCTTCCAAATCCTGTCTGGAAACGGCCACCTGGGCGTAGGCGGTAGTTCTGGACGGATGTGGTTAAAGAGGATTTGAAGTCACTCGGCATCGAAAGACAGTTCAGGCGCGATGTTTCGTTTCGCAGGAAATGGAATAGTGACAGCTGGATGGAATGTGTTCAAATTGTGGCTGAAGACCGTGAAAAATGGACACGGCTGACTACTAGGACGGCACACCTTGGTGAAGATGCGGAATGACCGCGTCAGGCGAAAGCCAACCGATTAAGTCAAGTAAGTCAAGTCATTGACAACTGGGCCACAGATTCGTAATCAGCACCCAAAGAACCCCTAGAAAATGTTTTAAGCTCAATCAGAGACAAAAGTATGCAAAAAAAACAGCCCGCCGATGACCCAGTCAGAATTCATACCTAAAAATACCTTCGAGGATATCCTCCCCTGTCAAAATCAGGTTAGTTGAAGGGACTGATAACTTAGTTTCTCACACAAAGTCAGGTTTTCTGCTTGAGTGAAATCCCAAGCATCAGAGCTTAGGAAAACGCGGTGTGGACCAGTTCTCGCGTAATCAGTTAATTTTGGTGAATACAAAAGGAATACTATAAAAAACTACTAACAGCATCAAAATAAAGGAAGCAGAAATGATGAGGAAGGGTCTAGAAAACATTTGAATTACTGCCGAGCAGGGCTGTGCGGAAATCTTTTTTAAGATTTTCGGAAACGGAAACGGAAGAAAAATTGTCAAAAATCGCCGGAAACGGAAATCCGGAAACGGAAACGGAAGAGACCGATGCAATTTTGTGTTTGTCTCATTCTCAAGCTTCGCTGCTGCTCACTGCCCCCAGCTCTCAATCAATAACCCATGACTTCAATTAATTAACTAATAATTATTCAAAATAAAGTCACTACGAGGCATTCAACCATTTCGATGTCTCTCTTCTGGAAATACCAAAAGGCAATCTCTAAAAATACTCATTATATGTTGCCGCCTTTTAAATAGTGTAAATGGGGGAATTCCCTTCTGATCTGCCTCAAACGAGCCTCTCCGTGGTCGCCTTCCACCTGTCTCCGCCGAGTCTCCTTTCTGTATGTGCAAAAAAAAGTATCTCAATTTTTGTTGCTGTCGTGGCGGTAAACCAGCGAAGAAGTCGAATCTAGAAGGAAAGCTTCACGAAATCACTGAATCTGAGAGAAAAGGCTATATGTTTCATAAAATAATCTTCAAAAGGCGTCTAGATTCCTGCCACGTCCATTTCGTGTCACAATTTTATAGGGCTCGAATCTCAGACCCCCAAACTTCGTGAATGATCTCAGCCAAGCGCAGATATTTACTTGGGCTCGAGAGGTCGGATGCATTTTTCAGCGTCTCATGAAACCTTCAAGAATCCTTGCCTAGACCCGCTATCATAGATCGCATTGCACTAATTTATTCCGTTTCCGGGCCCAAAAACTCGGAAACGGAATCGGAACGGAAGAGCCCAAAAATCACCGGAAATACGGAAACGGAATCGGAAACGGAACAGTTCCGCACAGCCCTGCTGCCGAGTACATATTTACAGCGCTTGCGGCGCGGCGTTGAGATTAGGGCGCATTAATGCCATTGCCTTAAAGGCAGTGTTCACGATAAGAATCGTTTTTCTGCTTTTCCGCCTATCTTGAAGACGGTCCCATGCTGATTCCAATGATGTTTTTGGAATCGTACAAGACCTTCTGGAAACGGAGTTATGGTCCCTCAAAGATTGAGCTATGGAAACATGGTGGACGAGTTGTCCGAGGCTTGTAACTTCCGTATTTTGCAGCCGATGTATGCGAGCTGACCAGAGTAAAGAGAGAAGTTGAGAATGAAGGGAAGAACGGGGCTATTGATCGGAAACCATCGCTCATCTAACAATCTCGGGCATTCATTTGTTCACGTCGGTGGGCGTGGAAAGTGCATCTAGGTGTGACGAGCTGATGGGTGTCCAACTTTGGGGCCGTAGGGGACCATTCCAAGCTCAATTTTCTTAGTTTTTTTCAACGTTAGGGTTGCGCTAGGCCCCGCAGCTGGCGATCTCTACCAAAAAATCAGACATGGTTTTTATCGTGGACACTGCCTTTAAAGGCAGCATACACGCTCGTAAACGTAATTGAGATAACTGCGGATATAGAATGGGATGGCACCGAACACAACGCCCACGCATTTTGAAGCGTCAAAAACGACCCACAATGACGCTACACGAGTGAGAAGTTGACCCCGCCCCTATATCTGCCCGCCCCCTGTATTTGCCGTCTCCTGCAAAACAGGGGTGCTGGGCCATTTCCACCGACATCGATGTGTGTGGTTTACTTATTATACTTATTCAACCACCCACAAACATCGCCGACGTTGGGAATGGCCCAAAACCCTTGTTTTGGAGAAGGACGCAAATACAGGAGGAGGGCAGATACAGGGGCGGGGCCAACCTCTTACTCGTGTAGCATCATTGCGGGTCGTTTTTGACGCTTCAAAATGCGTGAGCGTTGTGTTCTGTGCCATACCATTCTCATTCCGAAGTTATCCCAATTACGTTTACGAGCGTGTATGCTGCCTTTAAGCGAATTTCCTTTATAATTTTTTCGAAAGTGTGAGGGGCTGCGAGAAAAAGCTATGTGCAAATTTTTACACAGTTCACTAGCCCCTTCGTGTTCCAGAATTCTAGCGCTGAAAGGATGCCACCCGTTGGATAGTGATGGCAAAAACCCTGCGATTTGCCAACGTGGCTTGCCAACGTCCGCCACCTTACCTCGTATAAACTCCTGTACATCAGTCGGACTGGGGAGTGAAACTGTGACAATTTGTGGGAAATCCTCCGGGGAATCCAGCTTATTTTTTTGAAGTTGAAACTTTCATTTTTAATGGAAGGTCATACGTCTTATAGTGGTTTTTTAAGATGAAGTACAACGAATTTCCGTTTACAAGGGGATCTGAAACAGTTTAGTGGACTTGGAACTGGTTTTTTCAGGTTGTAAACATTTGCACTTTTGTTTCCAATTCGGTAAAACCAGTTTTCTATAAATACTACAACATTTATGTATCTTTTTTTTAAATAAATTATATATTTTTTCCACCCAAAAATTTTACGATCCCCCTCCAACTTTTCGTTTCTTCCCGAAAAATTTTACGACCCTCCCCCACCACTCGTTGGCAAGACTGGACCCTGGGTTAGCCCTATCTCAGACAATAGGGTGGACCGACGGCGGACAAGTTGCGTACCGACAGCGGGATGGGCGACGTTTGGGACGCAACTTGCACTCGGTCGGCACGCAAATTAGCGCGGTGGATACGCACTGCCACGCGTTCAGTACGCACTGCCACGCGGTTAGTACGGAGTGTCACGCGGTCGGTACGTCTTGCCACGCGGCTGGTACGTCTTGCCATGCGGCCGGTACGCACTGCCACGCAGTCGGTACGAACGCTTTTCGGATACTAACAGGAAACGTATGGCGACGCGGTCGGTACGCAATGCCCCGTCGTCGGTACGCTTCGCTGCGCGGTGGGTACGTCTTGCCACGCTGTCGGTACGCAATGACACGCGATTAGTACGCATTGCCGCGCGATCGATACGTCTTGCCACGTGGTCGGTACGCATTGTCACGCGGTCAGTATACAATGCCAAGCGATCACTACGCAATGCCAATTGGTCGATACATACTGTCACGCGGTCGGTACGCAATGTCACGCGATTAATACGCATTGCTGGGAGATCGTTACGTCCTGCGGCGCGGTTGGTACGCATTGTCACGCGGTCAGTATACAATGCCGCGCGATCACTACGCATTGCCACGCAGTCGGTACGCACTGCCACGCGGTCGGTACGAACGCTTTCCACAATCTGAAAGCGGTCGGTACGCATCCACACGCGCTCGTTACGCATTTCCTCGCGGTAGGTACGGCATTAGTACGCGGTCGGCATAAATATCGCACTTAGAATTGGCCACGGTTAGTACGCATTCACACGTGGTATGCCCGATTTTATCGCTCGCTCAGTCCGAAATTTTTTCTAAAGATCCGACCGCTGTCAGTACGCATGCATGCGCGTCAGGCATATATTGCTTCCAACGAAATGAAACTGTTTCGGCTGCAGGTGGGGATTGGGGGGACGGGACCCAAGTGCTGCAGGTGGGGATTGACCTGATAATTGACTGGGCGAGAGAATGGCAGCTGCCACTGGCTCCGCAAAAAACCGTATATGTGCGGGTTCATTTGAGTCCAGCATCGACGGCCCATTCATATACATGTGCTGGTGTCGCGCTGCAAGCGGTAGACTCGGTTCGAGACCTCGGTTTTCACTGCGATAGGAAGTTGGATTTTTCGGAGCATGTCAAAATCAAATGCCAATCGGCTCACAGGCGGATTTTTCAGATTCCTAAGGGTATCTCCACTAGAAACAAACAAGCTCTGCTCCGAGCATATAAGACCTATATACGACCCATTGCGGAATCTGGAACATCAGTATTCGCTCCGCACAAGAAAAAGGATATTGGCGCGCTCGAAAAGGTCCAGAATAGTTTCACTCGCAAACTGCTGATTCGCATCGGTGGTTTCCTGATTTCCTAGATACCCAGGGCCCACCTAAGGAACAAATATTTTGGGTTGCCAACGCTGGATTCTCGGCGCAGAGTATATGACCTTTGCATGGTCCGCAAACTCCTAGAAAACAGCAGTATTTTCAGGCTTGCACCCAATTTCAAACTGGTCACATCGAGAACTAGAAGTGAAATAATGAAAATATTTCTCGGTCGTCCAATTACCAGTGTTGGGGTTAGGTCTTTTCCACATAGGGTAGCGCATACCTGAAAATCGCTAGAAGAGTCACTGGCGCTGCTTCCTTGGGCCAGTTTAGGCGACGGGTATCCCAAATAGTTCTTAGCTACGAAACTAAGCATTTTCGATGTTTTCTTCTTTTCTAGAGATAGATCTTCGTTTGTTTGATTGGTAGTATACATTGGATCCGAATCGAAAAAATTCGGATACTCGGATTTCGGATAACTCAAAAATCAAAGGTCGCGGATATCCGACTCAAACGGATAGATTCAAAATAGCAAGATCGGATAATCCGAGTCAATCGGATAGGGAGGCGAAACGGATAGTCGGATCTCGGATCAATCCAAAAATTACGTTTTTTCGGTGATTCGGATTTTGGATCACTCGGATTTTGACCTTTTTTCGGTGAGTCGGAATCCGAGTATCCGAGTCGGATATCCGGTCGGATAAAAGATGGTATAATTCAAAAAGTTTATCGAAAATCGGTAGTCTGGTGAAAATCCTAAAAAAAAGAGATTTTTCTACCTTAGTATGATAAACGAACTCGTTGATAATCATCTTTATCGCGAAATATTTGCAAACCAAACAGATGCGATCACCTTTCACAATCTCTTCAAAGTGAGAGTAATGTTAAAGCATTAGTCTGAAAGAGTATCAATCCTTCACATCGAATTCGTAAATACCCGTGAGTTACTGGGCTGGGATTCATGAACGCAGCCGGCTAGGTTTGGGTTTGGTTAGGGCAGCAACCCCAGCGGTAGCCAAACCGCGAACCGGTATTCACAACCGCCCCATCGCGGTTGGGTGGCTAACCAGTCCGCGGCCACGTACTTGCCACTCAATTGACGCCGAGAATCTCGATTGGAGAAAATCAATATTGGCACTCGGGTCGGAATTTCCCTAACCCGTCACTGTTTTTATTGCACATGACCGTTAATTTTGCCTGTTTTTTTGAATTCTAACTTTTGTCTCCCTTGTGCTTTACCTTCCTCAATGGATCGTAGGCATTTAAAGGGATTTTCCTCAACTTGGAGATGTTTTTTTTCCATTTTTAGGATTTTCATTTTTTCCTTTCTTTTCAACAGATCCTCTTTGGTTTTTCAAAAGAACATAAAGTGGTGCTGCTTGCTCGCGATGAGCCGCAAACCTGCTGGTGAAATTTTAGTCTCCAATTTAGATTTTTTCTCGCATTACTAGCCTTTCCAACTTGTTTTTTTTTCGAAACGCCCCTCTCATTTTTTTGTGTGTTTCACATGGCTTAGGTGTTGCTGTAGGGATCATCTTCGTCCTCTTGATGAGTTTTTGACTTCAAGTTCTCCGTTTGTCGTTTGAGCTCCGAGTTTTTTCCATTTCATTTTTTTTCTAAAAATCGCTTTTTTGTTTTTTTTTGTCTTTGTCATTCTTACCCAAGCTCACTGTCGCTCACAACAGGAGAAAACTAAAACGATTCCATAGAAAATTCATTAGGAAAAAGTTCGAAATGCAAGGGAAAAACAGAAGTTCGAACTAAAAACATCGAGAAGACCCAGGCTGATCACAGAATCATGTAAAAACATTAATATTAAAAATCCAAGTGGGTGCTTCGGAAAAAAAGTAAGAAGAAATGTTGTTAATGCGAAAAAACAAAATCATGTGGATAAGGCGAATCGGGTTTTGAAAACGCACCACGAAACCCCAGGCTGACCAAAAGGATGCGGCATCACAGTACCAAACCAAATTAGGGTTTTCTAAAAGAAAAATAGCGAAAACTTGTAGGAAAAGTGCTGAGAAGAAATTCCGAAAATGAGGGAATTTGGAGCCGAAATGGAGAAATCCCAGCGAAGAGCCTGTAGCTGATCGGTAAATGTTCAGCGCACGGAAGACAAGAATTAGAAACAAAAAGTGGAGGCCAAAAGAACTACGATGTGCGATAAAATGAAGAAGAGAGCGAGAGCAGGGAGGACAGGCGTAGAAATTGTAGTTCGCCATGGGCAACATACATAAAACTTGCAGATGAAGTTGAGGAATCTGAGAATTTTCATTGTTATCTTTATGGCTAGCGGGCCTATATTGTGGCAGTCAATAACGAACGGCATCCCTGTATTTTCAGTTTTCCTCGAAGATATCAAGTTCTTATGCGTTTTCGCAAAAGGTTTTGGAATCAATTGTGCTCGTGGTCCATATCAACAAAATGGAACTTTATTTTACTAAGATAACCTGAGAAAACCCTCGCTTGCGATCAACCAGATCGGTATTTCTTCGAGCCTCAGTGTTGTGCACTAATACAACACACTACCGATTCGACGACTAAGCCGCAAAACCGCTGCTAACCGCGGCTAACCGCAGCTCCGAGGTGCGGTTACGCGTAGCCCAATCGTAGCCCAGCCGTAACCAAACAGGATTTTTTGTGAATGCCGGTTTCCCCCGCTAGCCCAGCCGTAACCGTGGTTTGCCTTTCATGAATCCCAGCCCTGTCTAATCCACTTAAAAAAGGATTGCCCGTTCGATAAATACACATGGTTTTTGGTAGGCAATCGAACCCTCAATGCGCCGTAAGGGGTATAGTATATTTTTGCGACACACTGTCGCGTCGCCCTGCAGAGCGACAGCGACCGCCGGTCGCGGAGCTTCTACCCTTTTAACCTGTCGCTATCGCAGTGTGTTGCAAGCTTCGGCCGCGACAGGGACAGTGGCAGCGACAGGCTTCAGCCCTTTCGCAGTATGTCGGCCCTCCGCCTCACGTCGCTGCGACAGACGCGACAATCGTGCCTACGACGACCGATGCCGTTGTTACGATGCAGGTCACGATCACGCAGTGCTAGATTGTATACCTGTCGGTCATGACAGCGGCAAAGTATACCATACCCCTAAGAGACTTTCAGAGTGGCGTCGCAGCAAAACTCGCTTTCGGATGACGGTGTGAGTGATGTGGGGTGAGGGGTGCTACGCAGCGAAAACTGTGCCGTGAGAGGGAGGCGACCGCGCTTTCAGAGTGCGCGAGCTAGCAGCGACGGCAGCAACGTCGCGCGGTGGAAATGATTTGGACCATTTTTGTCTCTGCCGTCCCGCCTTAGTTTCTTTCTATTTGTTGATGTTATTTTGTTACTACCTGTCCATAAATTCTCTATAAAAATAATTACTTCCCCTATTTCACTGTTTTCTCCAATCGAACAAACGCCGGCAAAGAGGTAAGAGACGCAGAGACAGAAATATGATTCGGCGACCAGTCATGGTCACGCCCACTTTCTCTCGCTCTGGAGAGCGACGTCACAAATTTCGCAGCGGCGTCATTCTGAAAGGCCCTATAGTCGCACTGACAGCTCAAACCAAGAGAATCAATGCCAATTATGCGCAAAATCTGCGCTGATGATGCGCAGAAAATGCGGCGTAAATTTTGCGATGCGCGCCAATTGGATGTCTGCAGGGTACAGGCTATAAAAGGGCGAAATTCACTTGGTTCCTACGAGTGGTGGTGTGAATCGGAGGTTAAAGACAGTGAGAGAGCGTAGGGCACACGGAGGCCGAGGCGTCTCGCGCGCCGCTCGCGCCTCGAATGATGTGAATTACGACGTTTTATAGAGGGTAACTACGCACCTGTATGGCTACTGTAGAGTGGAATGTCGCGTCGTGACACAAGATACGCTTTTTTGAGCCACAGGAAATGCCGAATCTACCAATATCCGACTCATTATCCGATCCGAATGATGACATTTTTCGGATATTCGGTATCCGAATCATTATCCTACTCATGGCACATTTCGGTGATTCAGATTTTGGATCATTCGGATTTTGACGTTTTTTCGGTGAATCGGATTCTGGATCATTCGGATTTTGACACTTTTTCGGTGATTCGGATTTTGGATCATTCGGATTTTGACGTTTTTTCGGTGAATCGGATTTTGAATCATGAAAATTTCGGTTCATTCGGATGGATATCCGAAAATGAGTGAGTCGGATCCAATGTATAATTGGTAGGGTGTATGAAGAATAGGAGTATTTTTGCTCAAGTTTGCTGTTTGTTTTTTTTTCTTCCGGTCTTGTTATTTTTTCTGTGCATGTCTTCTTATTATTATCACGCACTTGCCTTGAGTGAGTGTAATAAACATGCACATATACATAGTAATAGGTTAAAAAAATGCGTCTCGAAAATCACACTCATATTCGCCTAGTTATGCTCTACCACAAAAAGAAAGGATGGACCGCAGCCCAGTCATTTCGCGATCTCAACGAACTTTTTGGCGAAGGAATAATTACTGATAGTGCAGTACGGAAATCGCTTACTCGCTTTAAATCAGGTGACACTAGTTTGGAGGAGAAAGAAAGAAGAGGGCCGTCATCGGATTTTGATGATCAAACACTTCTGACAGCCGTGGAAGAGGACGAAAGCCTGACAACGCGAATGCTGGCTGAAGACTTCAATGTCAATCAATGAACGATCGTTCGACGCCTGAAGACTCTTGGAAAGGTATGTAAATTGGCTAGAAGGGCGCCACACGAGCTCTCCGACAACAACAGAGCTGAACGCTTTCGAATTTAAACCGATTTGCTGCAGCAAAACCAAAAAACACCATTCTTTGGGCGCCGTGTAATCGAATCCATCGCCAATAAGGTATAGGATCTGCTCCCAGATCCGCCGTACACACCGACAGAAGCACCAACGGTCTATCATGTTAATCGCTCTTTGAAAAACTGGCAAACAGACAAAGTCTATGACGACTTGGATGACCTGGTGGCTGATGTCAAAGAGATGAATCTAACTGTTTTGCTTTGCTACGGATTAGTATGATTTGGAAATGTAACATTTGTGAGAAACTCGTTAAAAGAAGTGAAATGTCTTATGCTACTGATTTGGCATGGGAATAAACTCGAAAGAAGCGCTAAAAACTCAGTGAAATCATTCATCGTTGATTTGGCTGTGCACTTGTTTACTAAACAACAAAAATTGAGTGTGACATTGAAAAACCAAATCGCGCACTTCTTACTGAGCATCTATGTCTTCGTGTGACAGCAGTTCTTTTAGTTGACGACATTCGAATAAACACACTACGTGATGTTATTTCCACTTTCATTAATTGACCCCGGCCAAAGCGCCGCTTCGCGGCGCTTTGTCCGGGAACCATAAGCCGGGGGGTTCGCGCCGCTTCGCGGCGCTCTGTCCGGTAACTGTGTGGCTTTTTGAACGAATTAAATCCCTCACGGTCAGGAAAACCCCGGCCAAAGCGCCGCTTCGCGGCGCTCTGTCCGGAAACTGTGTGGCTTTTTGAACGAATTAAATCCCTCACGGTCAGGAAAACCGCGGCCAAAGCGCCGCTTCGCGGCGCTTTGTCCGGGAACCATAAGCCGGGGTTCGCGCCGCTTCGCGGCGCTCTGTCCGGAAACTGTGTGGCTTTGAACGAATTAAATCCCTCACGGTCAGGAAAACCCCGGCCAAAGCGCCGCTTCGCGGCGCTTTGTCCGGGAACCATAAGCCGGGGTTCGCGCCGCTTCGCGGCGCTCTGTCCGGTAACTGTGTGGCTTTGAACGAATTAAATCCCTCACGGTCAGGAAAACCCCGGCCAAAGCGCCGCTTCGCGGCGCTCTGTCCGGAAACTGTGTGGCTTTTGAACGAATTAAATCCCTCACGGTTAGGAAAACCCCGGCCAAAGCGCCGCTTCGCGGCGCTTTGTCCGGGAACCATGTTCGCGCCGCTTCGCGGCGCTCTGTCAGAAACTGTGTGGCTTTTGAACGAATTAAATCCCTCACGGTCAGGAAAACCCGGCCAAAGCGCCGCTTCGCGGCGCTTTGTCCGGGAACCATAAGCCGGGGTTCGCGCCGCTTCGCGGCGCTCTGTCCGAAACTGTGTGGCTTTTGAACGAATTAAATCCCTCACGGTCAGGAAAACCCCGGCCAAAGCGCCGCTTCGCGGCGCTTTGTCCGGGAACCATAAGTTGGTTCGAGGCGCTTCGCGGCGCTCTGTCCGGAAACTGTGTGGCTTTTTGAACGAATTAAATCCCTCACGGTCAGGAAAACCCCGGCCAAAGCGCCGCTTCGCGGCGCTTTGTCCGGGAACCATAAGCCGGGGGGTTCGCGCCGCTTCGCGGCGCTCTGTCCGGAAACTGTGTGGCTTTTTGAACGAATTAAATCCCTCACGGTCAGGAAAACCCCGGCCAAAGCGCCGCTTCGCGGCGCTCTGTCCGGAAACTGTGTGGCTTTTTGAACGAATTAAATCCCTCACGGTCAGAAAAGCCGCTTCGCGGCGCTTTGTCCGGGAACCATAAGCCGGGGGGTTCGCGCCGCTTCGCGGCGCTCTGTCCGGAAACTGTGTGGCTTTTTGAACGAATTAAATCCCTCACGGTCAGGAAAACCCCGGCCAAAGCGCCGCTTCGCGGCGCTTTGTCCGGGAACCATAAGCCGGGGGGTTCGCGCCGCTTCGCGGCGCTCTGTCCGGAAACTGTGTGGCTTTTGAACGAATTAAATCCCTCACGGTCAGGAAAACCCCGGCCAACACGCCGCTTCGCGGCGCTTTGTCCGGGAACCATAAGTTGGTTCGCGCCGCTTCGCGGCGCTCTGTCCGGAAACTGTGTGGCTTTCTGAACGAATTAAATCCCTCACGGTCAGGAAAACCCCGGCCAAAGCGCCGCTTCGCGGCGCTCTGTCCGGAAACTGTGTGGCTTTTTGAACGAATTAAATCCCTCACGGTCAGGAAAACCCCGGCCAAAGCGCCGCTTCGCGGCGCTTTGTCCGGGAACCATAAGCCGGGGGGTTCGCGCCGCTTCGCGGCGCTCTGTCCGGAAACTGTGTGGCTTTTTGAACGAATTAAATCCCTCACGGTCAGGAAAACCCCGGCCAAAGCGCCGCTTCGCGGCGCTTTGTCCGGGAACCATAAGGCGGTTCGCGGCGCGTCGCGGCGCTCTGTCCGGAAACTGTGTGGCTTTTTGAACGAATTAAATCCCTCACGGTCAGGAAAACCCCGGCCAAAGCGCCGCTTCGCGGCGCTTCGTCCGGGAACCATAAGCCGGGGGGCTCGAGCCGCTTCGCGGCGCTCTGTCCGGAAACTGTGTGGCTTTTTGAACGAATTAAACCCTCACGGTCAGGAAAACCCCGGCCAAAGCGCCGCTTCGCGGCGCTTTGTCCGGGAACCATAAGCCGGGGGGTTCGCGCCGCTTCGCGGCGCTCTGTCCGGTAACTGTGTGGCTTTTTGAACGAATTAAATCCCTCACGGTCAGGAAAACCCCGGCCAAAGCGCCGCTTCGCGGCGCTCTGTCCGGAAACTGTGTGGCTTTTTGAACGAATTAAATCCCTCACGGTCAGGAAAACCCCGGCCAAAGCGCCGCTTCGCGGCGCTTTGTCCGGGAACCATAAGCCGGGGGGTTCGCGCCGCTTCGCGGCGCTCTGTCCGGAAACTGTGTGGCTTTTTGAACGAATTAAATCCCTCACGGTCAGGAAAACCCCGGCCAAAGCGCCGCTTCGCGGCGCTTTGTCCAGGAACCATAAGCCGCTTCGCGGCGCTCTGTCCGGAAACTGTGTGGCTTTTTGAACGAATTAAATCCCTCACGGTCAGGAAAACCCCGGCCAAAGCGCCGCTTCGCGGCGCTCTGTCCGGAAACTGTGTGGCTTTTTGAACGAATTAAATCCCTCACGGTCAGGAAAACCCCGGCCAAAGCGCCGCTTCGCGGCGCTTTGTCCGGGAACCATAAGCCGGGGGGTTCGCGCCGCTTCGCGGCGCTCTGTCCGGAAACTGTGTGGCTTTTTGAACGAATTAAATCCCTCACGGTCAGGAAAACCCCGGCCAAAGCGCCGCTTCGCGGCGCTTTGTCCGGGAACCATAAGCGGGGGGGTTCGCGCCGCTTCGCGGCGCTCTGTCCGGAAACTGTGTGGCTTTTTGAACGAATTAAATCCCTCACGGTCAGGAAAACCCCGGCCAAAGCGCCGCTTCGCGGCGCTCTGTCCGGAAACTGTGTGGCTTTTTGAACGAATTAAATCCCTCACGGTCAGGAAAACCCCGGCCAAAGCGCCGCTTCGCGGCGCTTTGTCCGGGAACCATAAGCCGGGGGGTTCGCGCCGCTTTGCGGCGCTCCGTCCGGAACCTGTGTGGCTCTTTGAACGAATTAAATCCCTCACGGTCAGGAAAACCCCGGCCAAAGCGCCGCTTCGCGGCGCTTTGTCCGGGAACCATAAGCCGGGGGGTTCGCGCCGCTTCGCGGCGCTCTGTCCGGAAACTGTGTGGCTTTTTGAACGAATTAAATCCCTCACGGTCAGGAAAACCCCGGCCAAAGCGCCGCTTCGCGGCGCTTTGTCCGGGAACCATAAGCTGGTTCGTGCCGCTTCGCGGCGCTCTGTCCGGAAACTGTGTGGCTTTTTGAACGAATTAAATCCCTCACGGTCAGGAAAACCTGGCTGCGCAGCGCTTCGCGGCGCTCTGTCCGGAAACTGTGTGGCTTTTGAACGGATTAAATCCCTCACGGTCAGGAAAACCCCGGCCAAAGCGCCGCTTCGCGGCGCTTTGTCCGGGAACCATAAGCCGGGGTTCGCGCCGCTTCGCGGCGCTCTGTCCGGAAACTGTGTGGCTTTTTGAACGAATTAAATCCCTCACGGTCAGGAAAACCCCGGCCAAAGCGCCGCTTCGCGGCGCTTTGTCCGGGAACCATAAGCCGGGGGGTTCGCGCCGCTTCGCGGCGCTCTGTCCGGAAACTATGTGGCTTTTTTGAACAAATGAAAACCCTCCGGTCAGAAAAACCCCGGCCAAAGAGCCGCTTCGCGGCGCTCTGTCCGGAAACTGTGTGGCTTTTTCGAAAGAATTTAATCCCTCACGGTGAGGAAAACCCCGGCCAAAGCGCCGCTTCGCGGCGCTTTGTCCGGGAACCATAAACCGGGGGGTTCGCGCCGCTTCGCGGCGCTCTGTCCGGAAACGATGTGGCTTTTTTGAACAAATGAAATCCTCACGGTCAGAAAACCCGGCCAAAGCGCCGCTTCGCGGCGCTTTGTCCGGGAACCATAAGCCGGGGGTTCGCGCCGCTTCGCGGCGCTCTGTCCGGAAACTGTGTGGCTTTGAACGAATTAAATCCCTCACGGTCAGAAACCTCGGCTGCGCAAAGGCTCGCGGCGCTGTCCGGGAACCATAAGTTGGGTTCCGCGCGCTTCGCGGCGCTCTGTCCAGAAACTGTGTGGCTTTTTGAACGAATTAAATCCCTCACGGTCAGGAAAACCCCGGCCAAAGCGCCGCTTCGCGGCGCTTTGTCCGGGAACCATAAACCGGGGTTCGCGCCGCTTCGCGGCGCTCTGTCCAGAAACTGTGTGGCTTTGAACGAATTAAATCCCTCACGGTCAGGAAAACCCCGGCCAAAGCGCCGCTTCGCGGCGCTTTGTCCGGGAACCATAAGCCGGGGTTCGCGCCGCTTCGCGGCGCTCTGTCCGGAAACTGTGTGGCTTTTTGAACGAATTGAATCCCTCACGGTCAGGAAAACCGAGGCCAAAGCGTCGGTTCGCCGGGCCTTGTCCGGGAACCATAAGGCCGGGGTTCTGCGCGCTTCGCGGCGCTCTGTCCGGAAACTGTGTGGCTTTTTGAACGAATTAAATCCCTCACGGTCAGGAAAACCCCGGCCAAAGCGCCGCTTCGCGGCGCTCTGTCCGGAAACTGTGTGGCTTTTGAACGAATTAAATCCCTCACGGTCAGGAAAACCTGGCCAAAGCGCCGCTTCGCGGCGCTTTGTCCGGGAACCATAAGCCGGTTCGCGCCGCTTCGCGGCGCTCTGTCCGGAAACTGTGTGGCTTTTTGAACGAATCACATGCCTCACGGCCAGGAACACCCCGGCCAACGCGCCGGTTCGCGGCGCTTTGTCCGGGAACCATAAGCCGGGGGTTGGCGCCGCTTCGCGGCGCTCTGTCCGGAAACTGTGTGGCTTTTTGAACGAATTAAATCCTCACGGTCAGGAAAACCCCGGCCAAAGCGCCGCTTCGCGGCGCTCTGTCCAGAAACTGTGTGGCTTTTGAACGAATTAAATCCCTCACGGTCAGGAAAACCCCGGCCAAAGCGCCGCTTCGCGGCGCTTTGTCCGGGAACCATAAGCCGGGGTTCGCGCCGCTTCGCGGCGCTCTGTCCGGAAACTGTGTGGCTTTGAACGAATTAAATCCCTCACGGTCAGGAAAACCCGGCCAAAGCGCCGCTTCGCGGCGCTTTGTCCGGGAACCATAAGTCGGTTCGCGCCGCTTCGGCGCTCTGTCCGGAAACTGTGTGGCTTTTGAACGAATTAAATCCCTCACGGTCAGGAAAACCCCGGCCAAAGCGGCGCTTCGCGGCGCTTTGTCCGGGAACCATAAGCCGGAAGGTTCGCCCCGCTTCGCGGCGCTCTGTCCGGAAACTGTGTGGCTTTTTGAACGAATTAAATCCCTCACGGTCAGGAAAACCCCGGCCAAAGCGCCGCTTCGCGGCGCTTTGTCCGGGAACCATAAGCCGGGGGGTTCGCGCCGCTTCGCGGCGCTCTGTCCGGAAACTGTGTGGCTTTTTGAACGAATTAAATCCCTCACGGTCAGGGAAACCATGGCCAAAGCGCCGCGTCGCGGCGCTTTGTCCGGGAACCATAAGCCGGGGTTCGCGCCGCTTCGCGGCGCTCTGTCCGGAAACTGTGTGGCTTTTGAACGAATTAAACCCTCACGGTCAGGAAAACCTCGGCCAAAGCGCCGCTTCGCGGCGCTTTGTCCGGGAACCATAAGCCAGGGGTTCGCGCCGCTTCGCGGCGCTCTGTCCGGAAAACTGTGTGGCTTTTTGAACGAATTAAATCCCTCACGGTTAGGAAAACCCCGGCCAAAGCGCCGCTTCGCGGCGCTTTGTCCGGAACCATAAGCCGGGGTTCGCGCCTCTTCGCGGCGCTCTGTCCGGAAACTGTGTGGCTTTTTGAACGAATTAAATCCCTCACGGTCAGGAAAACCCCGGCCAAAGCGACGCTTCGCGGCGCTTTGTCCGGGAACCATAAGCCGGGGGGTTCGCGCCGCTTCGCGGCGCTCTGTCCGGAAACTGTGTGGCTTTTTGAACGAATTAAATCCCTCACGGTCAGGAAAACCCCGGCCAAAGCGCCGCTTCGCGGCGCTCTGTCCGGAAACTGTGTGGCTTTTTGAACGAATTAAATCCCTCACGGTCAGGAAAACCCCGGCCAAAGCGCCGCTTCGCGGCGCTTTGTCCGGGAACCATAAGCCGGGGAGTTCGCGCCGCTTCGCGGCGCTCTGTCCGGAAACTGTGTGGCTTTTTGAACGAATTAAATCCCTCACGGTCAGGAAAACCCCGGCCAAAGCGCCGCTTCGCGGCGCTTTGTCCGGGAACCATAAGCCGGGGGGGTTCGCGCCGCTTCGCGGCGCTCTGTCCGGAAACTGTGTGGCTTTTTGAACGAATTAAATCCCTCACGGTCAGGAAAACCCCGGCCAAAGCGCCGCTTCGCGGCGCTCCGTCCGAAACTGTGTGGCTTTTTGAACGAATTAAGTCCCTCGCGGTCAGGAAAAGCCCGGCCAAAGCCCCGCTTCGCGGCGCTGTGGCCGGGAACCATAAGCCGGCGGGGTCGCGCCGCTTCGCGGCGCTCTGTCCGGAAACTGTGTGGCTTTTTGAACGAATTAAATCCCTCACGGTCAGGAAAACCCCGGCCAAAGCGCCGCTTCGCGGCGCTTTGTCCGGGAACCATAAGCCGGGGTTCTGCGCAGCGCTTCGCGGCGCTCTGTCCGGAAACTGTGTGGCTTTTGAACGAATTAAATCCCTCACGGTCAGGAAAATTCGGCTGCGCAGCGCTTCGCGGCGCTTTGTCCGGGAACCATAAGCCAGGTCTGCGAGGCGCTTCGCGGCGCTCTGTCCGGAAACTGTGTGGCTTTTTGAACGAATTAAATCCCTCACGGTCAGGAAAACCCGGCCAAAGCGCCGCTTCGCGGCGCTTTGTCCGGGAACCATACGGGGGGTTCGCGCCGCTTCGCGGCGCTCTGTCCGGAAACCGTGTGGCTTTTTGAACGAATTAAATCCCTCACGGTCAGGAAAACCCCGGCCAGCGCCGCTTCGCGGCGCTTTGTCCGGGAACCATAAGCTGGGGTTCGTAGCGCTTCGCGGCGCTCTGTCCGGAAACTGTGTGGCTTTTTGAACGAATTAAATCCCTCACGGTCAGGAAAACCCTGGCCAAAGCGACGCTTCGCGGCGCTTTGTCCGGGAACCATAAGCCGGTGGGTTCGGGGCGCTTCGCGGCGCTCTGTCCGGCAACTGGGTGGCTTTTTGAACGAATTAAATCCCTCACGGTCAGAAAACTGGCTGCGCGCCGCTTCGCGGCGCTTTGTCCGGGAACCATAAGTTGGTTCAGCGCTTCGCGGCGCTCTGTCCGGAAACTGTGTGGCTTTTTGAACGAATTAAATCCCTCACGGTCAGGAAAACCCCGGCCAAAGCGCCGCTTCGCGGCGCTTTGTCCGGGAACCATAAGTTGGGGTTCGCGCCGCTTCGCGGCGCTCTGTCCGGAAACTGTGTGGCTTTTGAACGAATTAAATCCCTCACGGTCAGAAAACCCCGGCCAAAGCGCGCTTCGCGGCGCTTTGTCCGGGAACCATAAGCCAGGGGTTCGCGCCGCTTCGCGGCGCTCTGTCCGGAAACTGTGTGGCTTTTGAACGAATTAAATCCCTCACGGTCAGGAAACCTCGGCTAAAGCGGCGCTTCGCGGCGCTTTGTCCGGGAACCATAAGCCTGATGGTTCAGCGCTTCGCGGCGCTCTGTCCGAAACTGTGTGGCTTTCTGAACGAATTAAATCCCTCACGGTCAGGAAAACCCCGGCCAAAGCGCCGCTTCGCGGCGCTCTGTCCGGGAACCATAAGCCGGGGGTTCGCGCCGCTTCGCGGCGCTCTGTCCGGAAACTGTGTGGCTTTTTGAACGAATTAAATCCCTCACGGTCAGGAAAACCCCGGCCAAAGCGCCGCTTCGCGGCGCTTTGTCCGGGAACCATAAGCCGGGGGGTTCGCGCCGCTTCGCGGCGCTCTGTCCGGAAACTGTGTGACTTTTTGAACGAATTAAATCCCTCACGGTCAGGAAAACCCCGGCCAAAGCGCCGCTTCGCGGCGCTTTGTCCGGGAACCATAAGCCGGGGGTTCGCGCCGCTTCGCGGCGCTCTGTCCGGAAACTGTGTGGCTTTTTGAACGAATTAAATCCCTCACGGTCAGAAAACCTGGCTGGCAGCGCTCGCGGCGCTTCGTCCGGGAACCATAAGTTGGGTCTGCGCGCTTCGCGGCGCTCTGTCCGGAAACTGTGTGGCTTTGAACGAATTAAATCCCTCACGGTCAGGAAAACCCCGGCCAAAGCGCCGCTTCGCGGCGCTTTGTCCGGGAACCATAAGTTGGTTCGCGCCGCTTCGCGGCGCTCTGTCCGGAAACTGTGTGGCTTTTTGAACGAATTAAATCCCTCACGGTCAGGAAAACCCCGGCCAAAGCGCCGCTTCGCGGCGCTTTGTCCGGGAACCATAAGTTGGTTCGCGCCGCTTCGCGGCGCTCTGTCCGAAACTGTGTGGCTTTTGAACGAATTAAATCCCTCACGGTCAGAAAACCCCGGCCAAAGCGCCGCTTCGCGGCGCTTTGTCCGGGAACCATAAGTTGGGGTTCTGCGCCGCTTCGCGGCGCTCTGTCCGGAAACTGTGTGGCTTTTGAACGAATTAAATCCCTCACGGTCAGGAAAACCCGGCCAAAGCGCCGCTTCGCGGCGCTTTGTCCGGGAACCATAAGTTGGTTCGCGCCGCTTCGCGGCGCTCTGTCCGAAACTGTGTGGCTTTTGAACGAATTAAATCCCTCACGGTCAGGAAAACCCCGGCCAAAGCGCCGCTTCGCGGCGCTTTGTCCGGGAACCATAAGCCGGGGTTCGCGCCGCTTCGCGGCGCTCTGTCCGGAAACTGTGTGGCTTTTGAACGAATTAAATCCTCACGGTCAGAAAATTGCCCCCGCAGCGCGCTTCGCGGCGGCGCTTTGTCCGGGAACCATAAGCTGGGGAACGCGCGCTTCGCGGCGCTCTGTCCGGAAACTGTGTGGCTTTTTGAACGAATTAATCCCTCACGGTCAGGAAAACCCCGGCCAAAGCGCCGCTTCGCGGCGCTTTGTCCGGGAACCATAAGCCGGGGGGTTCGCGCCGCTTCGCGGCGCTCTGTCCGGAAACTGTGTGGCTTTTTGAACGAATTAAATCCCTCACGGTCAGGAAAACCCCGGCCAAAGCGCCGCTTCGCGGCGCTTTGTCCGGGAACCATAAGCCGGGGGGTTCGCGGCGCTTCGCGGCGCTCTGTCCGGAAACTGTGTGGCTTTTTGAACGAATTAAATCCCTCACGGTCAGGAAAACCCCGGCCAAAGCGCCGCTTCGCGGCGCTCTGTCCGGAAACTGTGTGGCTTTTTGAACGAATTAAATCCCTCACGGTCAGGAAAACCCCGGCCAAAGCGGCGCTTCGCGGCGCTTTGTCCGGGAACCATAAGCCGGGGGGTTCCGGGCGCTTCGCGGCGCTCTGTCCGTGAACTGTGGGGGCTTTTGAACGAATTAAATACCTCACGGTCAGGAAAACCCCGGCCAAAGCGCCGCTTCGCGGCGCTTTGGCCGGGAACCATGCGCGGGGGGGTTCGCGCCGCTTCGCGGCGCTCTGTCCGGAAACTGTGTGGCTTTTTGAACGAATTAAATCCCTCACGGTCAGGAAAACCCCGGCCAAAGCGCCGCTTCGCGGCGCTCTGTCCGGAAACTGTGTGGCTTTCTGAACGAATTAAATCCCTCACGGTCAGGAAAACCCCGGCCAAAGCGACGCTTCGCGGCGCTTTGTCCGGGAACCATAAGCCGGGAGGTTCGCGCCGCTTCGCGGCGCTCTGTCCGGAAACTGTGTGGCTTTTTGAACGAATTAAATCCCTCACGGTCAGGAAAACCCCGGCCAAAGCGCCGCTTCGCGGCGCTTTGTCCGGGAACCATAAGCCGGGGGGTTCGCGCCGCTTCGCGGCGCTCTGTCCGGAAACTGTGTGGCTTTTTGAACGAATTAAATCCCTCACGGTCAGGAAAACCCCGGCCAAAGCGCCGCTTCGCGGCGCTTTGTCCGGGAACCATAAGCCAAGGGGTTCGCGCCGCTTCGCGGCGCTCTGTCCGGAAACTGTGTGGCTTGAACGAATTAAATCCCTCACGGTCAGGAAAACCCAGGCCAAAGCGCTGCTTCGCGGCGCTTTGTCCGGGAACCATAGGCCGGGGGTTTAAGGCGCTTCGCGGCGCTCTGTCCGGAAACTGTGTGGCTTTTTGAACGAATTAAATCACTCACGGTCAGGAAAACCTCGGCCAAAGCGCCGCTTCGCGGCGCTTGTCCGGGAACCATAAGCCGGGAGTTCGCGCCGCTTCGCGGCGCTCTGTCCGGAAACTGTGTGGCTTTTTGAACGAATTAAATCCCTCACGGTCAGGAAAACCCCGGCCAAAGCGCTTCGCGGCGCTTTGTCCGGGAACCATAAGTTGGTTCGCGCGCTTCGCGGCGCTCTGTCCGGAAACTGTGTGGCTTTTTGAACGAATTAAATCCCTCACGGTCAGGAAGGGCCAAAGTAGCGCTTCGCGGCGCTTTGTCCGGGAACCATAAGCCGGGGTTCAGCGCTTCGCGGCGCTCTGTCCGGAAACTGTGTGGCTTTGAACGAATTAAATCCCTCACGGTCAGGAAAACCCCGGCTGCGCGCTTCGCGGCGCTTTGTCCGGGAACCATAAGTTGGTTCGCGCCGCTTCGCGGCGCTCTGTCCGAAACTGTGTGGCTTTTTGAACGAATTAAATCCTCACGGTCAGGAAAACTCGGCCAAAGCGCCGCTTCGCGGCGCTTTGTCCGGGAACCATAAGCCGGTCTCGAGCCGCTTCGCGGCGCTCTGTCCGGAAACTGTGTGGCTTTTTTGAATGAATTAAATCCCTCACGGTCAGGAAAACCCGGCCAAAGCGCCGCTTCGCGGCGCTTTGTCCGGGAACCATAAGTTGGGTTCGCGCCGCTTCGCGGCGCTCTGTCCGGAAACTGTGTGGCTTTTTGAACGAATTAAATCCCTCACGGTCAGGAAAACCCGCCGCTTCGCGGCGCTCTGTCCGGAAACGGTGTGGCTTTTTGAACGAATTAAATCCCTCACGGTCAGGAAAACCCCGGCCAAAGCGCCGCTTCGCGGCGCTTTGTCCAGGAACCATAAGTTGGGGTTCAGCGCCGCTTCGCGGCGCTCTGTCCGGAAACTGTGTGGCTTTTTGAACGAATTAAATCCCTCACGGTCAGAAACTCAAAGCGCGCTTCGCGGCGCTTTGTCCGGGAACCATAAGTTGGGGTCTGCGCGCTTCGCGGCGCTCTGTCCGGAAACTGCGTGGCTTTTTGAACGAATTAAATCCCTCACGGTCAGGAAACCCCCGGCCAAAGCGCCGCTTCGCGGCGCTTTGTCCAGGAACCATAAGCCGGGGAGTTCGCGCCGCTTCGCGGCGCTCTGTCCGGAAACTGTGTGGCTTTTTGAACGAATTAAATCCCTCACGGTCGGGAAAACCCCGGCCAGAGCGCCGCTTCGCGGCGCTTTGTCCGGGAACCATAAGCCGGGGGGTTCGCGCCGCTTCGCGGCGCTCTGTCCGGAAACTGTGTGGCTTTTTGAACGAATTAAGCCCTCGCGGTCAGGAAAACCCCGGCCAAAGCGCCGCTTCGCGGCGCTCTGTCGGGAAACTGTGTGGCTTTTTGAACGGATTAAATCCCTCACGGTCAGGAAAACCCCGGCCAAAGCGCCGCTTCGCGGCGCTTTGTCCGGGAACCATAAGTTGGTTCGCGCCGCTTCGCGGCGCTCTGTCCGGAAACTGTGTGGCTTTTTGAACGAATTAAATCCCTCACGGTCAGGAAAACCTCGGCCAAAGCGCCGCTTCGCGGCGCTTTGTCCGGGAACCATAAACCGGGGGTTCGCGCCGCTTCGCGGCGCTCTGTCCGGAAACTGTGTGGCTTTTGAACGAATTAAATCCCTCACGGTCAGGAAAACCCTGGCCAAAGCGCCGCTTCGCGGCTTTGTCCGATCCAGAACCATAAACCGGGGAGTTCGCGCCGCTTCGCGGCGCTCTGTCCAGAAACTGTGTGGCTTTTTTGAACGAATTAAATCCCTCACGGTCAGGAAAATTGGCCAAAGCGCCGCTTCGCGGCGCTTTGTCCGGGAACCATAAGCCGGTTAGCGCCGCTTCGCGGCGCTCTGTCCGGAAACTGTGAGGCTTTTTGAACGAATTAAATCCCTCACGGTCAGGAAAACCCCGGCCAAAGCGCCGCTTCGCGGCGCTTTGTCCGGGAACCATAAGTTGGGTTCGCGCCGCTTCGCGGCGCTCTGTCCGGAAACTGTGTGGCTTTTTGAACGAATTAAATCCTCACGGTCAGGAAAACCCCGGCCAAAGCGCGCTTCGCGGCGCTTTGTCCGGGAACCATAAGTTGGTTCGCGCGCTTCGCGGCGCTCTGTCCGGAAACTGTGTGGCTTTTTGAACGAATTAAATCCCTCACGGTCAGGAAAACCTCGGCTGCGCGCTTCGCGGCGCTTTGTCCGGGAACCATAAGTTGGTTCAGGCGCTTCGCGGCGCTCTGTCCGGAAACTGTGTGGCTTTTGAACGAATTAAATCCCTCACGGTCAGGAAAACCCCGGCCAAAGCGCCGCTTCGCGGCGCTTTGTCCGGGAACCATAAGTTGGTTCGCGCCGCTTCGCGGCGCTCTGTCCGGAAACTGTGTGGCTTTTTGAACGAATTAAATCCCTCACGGTCAGGAAAACCCCGGCCAAAGCGCCGCTTCGCGGCGCTTTGTCCGGGAACCATAAGCCGGGGTTCAGCGCTTCGCGGCGCTCTGTCCGGAAACTGTGTGGCTTTTTGAACGAATTAAATCCCTCACGGTCAGGAAAACCACAAAGCGCCGCTTCGCGGCGCTTTGTCCGGGAACCATAAGTTGGTTCGTGCGCTTCGCGGCGCTCTGTCCGGAAACTGTGTGGCTTTTTGAACGAATTAAATCCCTCACGGTCAGGAAAACCCCGGCCAAAGCGCCGCTTCGCGGCGCTTTGTCCGGGAACCATGTTGGGGTTCTGCGCTTCGCGGCGCTCTGTCCGGAAACTGTGTGGCTTTTGAACGAATTAAATCCCTCACGGTCAGAAAACCTGGCTGCGCGCTTCGCGGCGCTTTGTCCGGGAACCATAAGCCGGGGGTTCGTAGCGCTTCGCGGCGCTCTGTCCGGAAACTGTGTGGCTTTTTGAACGAATTAAATCCCTCACGGTCAGAAAACCTGGCCAAAGCGCGCTTCGCGGCGCTTTGTCCGGGAACCATAAGCCGGTTCTGGCGCCGCTTCCCGGCCCTCTCTGCGAAAACTGTGTGGCTTTTTGAACGAATTAAATCCCTCACGGTCAGGAAAACCCCGGCCAAAGCGCCGCTTCGCGGCGCTTTGTCCGGGAACCATAAGCTGGTCTGCAGCGCTTCGCGGCGCTCTGTCCGGAAACTGTGTGGCTTTTTGAACGAATTAAATCCCTCACGGTCAGGAAAACCTGCCAAAGCGCCGCTTCGCGGCGCTTTGTCCGGGAACCATAGGTTCCTGCGCTTCGCGGCGCTCTGTCCGGAAACTGTGTGGCTTTTTGAACGAATTAAATCCTCACGGTCAGAAACCTGGCCAAAGCGCGCTTCGCGGCGCTTTGTCCGGGAACCATAAGTTGGTTCGCGCGCTTCGCGGCGCTCTGTCCGGAAACTGTGTGGCTTTTTGAACGAATTAAATCCTCACGGTCAGAAAACCCCGGCCAAAGCGCTTCGCGGCGCTTTGTCCGGGAACCATAAGTTGGTTCTGCGCTTCGCGGCGCTCTGTCCGGAAACTGTGTGGCTTTTTGAACGAATTAAATCCCTCACGGTCAGGAAATCCTGGCCAAAGCGCGCTTCGCGGCGCTTTGTCCGGGAACCATAAGTTGGGTTCTGCGCGCTTCGCGGCGCTCTGTCCGGAAACTGTGTGGCTTTTTGAACGAATTAAATCCTCACGGTCAGGAAAACCTGGCCAAAGCGCCGCTTCGCGGCGCTTTGTCCGGGAACCATAAGTTGGTTCGCGCGCTTTCGCGGCGCTCTGTCCGGAAACTGTGTGGCTTTTTGAACGAATTCAAATCCTCACGGTCAGAAAACCTGGCCAAAGCAGCGCTTCGCGGCGCTTTGTCCGGGAACCATAAGCCGGTCTGCGCTTCGCGGCGCTCTGTCCGGAAACTGTGTGGCTTTTTGAACGAATTAAATCCCTCACGGTCAGGAAAACCTGGCTGCGCAGCGCTTCGCGGCGCTTTGTCCGGGAACCATAAGTTGGTTCAGCGCTTCGCGGCGCTCTGTCCGGAAACTGTGTGGCTTTTTGAACGAATTAAATCCCTCACGGTCAGGAAAACCCGGCCAAAAGCGCGCTTCGCGGCGCTTTGTCCGGGAACCATAAGCTGGTTCTGCGCGCTTCGCGGCGCTCTGTCCGGAAACTGTGTGGCTTTTTGAACGAATTAAATCCCTCACGGTCAGGAAAACCCCGGCCAAAGCGCCGCTTCGCGGCGCTTTGTCCGGGAACCATAAGCTGGTTCAGCGCCGCTTCGCGGCGCTCTGTCCGGAAACTGTGTGGCTTTTTGAACGAATTAAATCCCTCACGGTCAGGAAAACCTGGCCAAAGCGCCGCTTCGCGGCGCTTTGTCCGGGAACCATAAGTTGGTCAGCGCGCTTCGCGGCGCTCTGTCCGGAAACTGTGTGGCTTTTTGAACGAATTAAATCCTCACGGTCAGGAAAACCCCGGCGCAAAGCGCTTCGCGGCGCTTTGTCCGGGAACCATAAGCTGGTTCGCGCGCTTCGCGGCGCTCTGTCCGGAAACTGTGTGGCTTTTTGAACGAATTAAATCCCTCACGGTCAGGAAAACCCGGCCAAAGCGCCGCTTCGCGGCGCTTTGTCCGGGAACCATAAGCTGGGTTCAGCGCTTCGCGGCGCTCTGTCCGGAAACTGTGTGGCTTTTTGAACGAATTAAATCCTCACGGTCAGGAAAACCCGGCCAAAGCGCGCTTCGCGGCGCTTTGTCCGGGAACCATAAGTTGGTTCGCGCGCTTCGCGGCGCTCTGTCCGGAAACTGTGTGGCTTTTGAACGAATTAAATCCCTCACGGTCAGACCCTGGCCAAAGCGCCGCTTCGCGGCGCTTTGTCCGGGAACCATAAGTTGGTTCTGCGCGCTTCGCGGCGCTCTGTCCGGAAACTGTGTGGCTTTTTGAACGAATTCAAATCCTCACGGTCAGGAAAACTGGCTGCGCGCTTCGCGGCGCTTTGTCCGGGAACCATAAGTTGGTTCTGCGCTTCGCGGCGCTCTGTCCGGAAACTGTGTGGCTTTTTGAACGAATTAAATCCTCACGGTCAGGAAAACTGGCAAAGCGCTTCGCGGCGCTTTGTCCGGGAACCATAAGTTGGTTCGTAGCGCTTCGCGGCGCTCTGTCCGGAAACTGTGTGGCTTTTTGAACGAATTAAATCCTCACGGTCAGAAACTCACAAAGTGCGCTTCGCGGCGCTTTGTCCGGGGAACCATAAGCTGGGGTTCGTAGCGCTTCGCGGCGCTCTGTCCGGAAACTGTGTGGCTTTTTGAACGAATTAAATCCCTCACGGTCAGGAAACTCTGGCTGCGCCGCTTCGCGGCGCTTTGTCCGGGAACCATAAGTTGGGGGTTCGCGCGCTTCGCGGCGCTCTGTCCGGAAACTGTGTGGCTTTTTGAACGAATTAAATCCTCACGGTCAGGAAAACCTGGCCAAAGCGCGCTTCGCGGCGCTTTGTCCGGGAACCATAAGCTGGTTCGCGCGCTTCGCGGCGCTCTGTCCGGAAACTGTGTGGCTTTTTGAACGAATTAAATCCTCACGGTCAGGAAAACCCCGGCTGGCAGCGCTTCGCGGCGCTTTGTCCGGGAACCATAAGCTGGTTCAGGCGCTTCGCGGCGCTCTGTCCGGAAACTGTGTGGCTTTTTGAACGAATTAAATCCCTCACGGTCAGGAAATCCGGCAAAGCGCGCGCTTCGCGGCGCTTTGTCCGGGAACCATAAGTTGGTTCAGGCGCTTCGCGGCGCTCTGTCCGGAAACTGTGTGGCTTTTTGAACGAATTAAATCCCTCACGGTCAGGAAATTCCTGCCAGCAGCTTCGCGGCGCTTTGTCCGGGAACCATAAGTTGGGCGCTTCGCGGCGCTCTGTCCGGAAACTGTGTGGCTTTTTGAACGAATTAAATCCCTCACGGTCAGGAAAACCTGGCAAAGTAGCGCTTCGCGGCGCTTTGTCCGGGAACCATAAGTTGGGGTTCGGCGCGCTTCGCGGCGCTCTGTCCGGAAACTGTGTGGCTTTGAACGAATTAAATCCTCACGGTCAGGAAAATTCTGGCTCAAAGCAGCGCTTCGCGGCGCTTTGTCCGGGAACCATAAGTTGGTTTCAGCGCTTCGCGGCGCTCTGTCCGGAAACTGTGTGGCTTTTTGAACGAATTAAATCCCTCACGGTCAGGAAACCTGGCAAAGCGCGCTTCGCGGCGCTTTGTCCGGGAACCATAAGTTGGCTCTGCGCGCTTCGCGGCGCTCTGTCCGGAAACTGTGTGGCTTTTTGAACGAATTAAATCCCTCACGGTCAGGAAAACCTGGCAAAGCAGCGCTTCGCGGCGCTTTGTCCGGGAACCATAAGTTGGTCTGTAGCGCTTCGCGGCGCTCTGTCCGGAAACCGTGTGGCTTTTGAACGAATTAAATCCTCACGGTCAGGAAACCCGGCCAAGGCTGCGCTTCGCGGCGCTTTGTCCGGGAACCATAAGTTGGTTCAGCGCTTCGCGGCGCTCTGTCCGGAAACTGTGTGGCTTTTTGAACGAATTAAATCCCTCACGGTCAGGAAAACCTGGCTGCGCGCTTCGCGGCGCTTTGTCCGGGAACCATAAGCCGGTTGGGTTCAGCGCTTCGCGGCGCTCTGTCCGGAAACTGTGTGGCTTTTTGAACGAATTAAATCCCTCACGGTCATGAAAACCTCGGCTAAAGCGCCGCTTCGCGGCGCTTTGTCCGGGAACCATAAGCTGGTTCTGCGCGCTTCGCGGCGCTCTGTCCGGAAACTGTGTGGCTTTTTGAACGAATTAAATCCTCACGGTCAGGAAAACCCGGCTGCGCGCGCTTCGCGGCGCTTTGTCCGGGAACCATAAGTTGGTTCGCGCGCTTCGCGGCGCTCTGTCCGGAAACTGTGTGGCTTTTTGAACGAATTAAATCCTCACGGTCAGGAAACCTGGCTGCGCAGCGCTTCGCGGCGCTTTGTCCGGGAACCATAAGTTGGGGGTCTGCGCGCTTCGCGGCGCTCTGTCCGGAAACTGTGTGGCTTTTTGAACGAATTAAATCCCTCACGGTCAGGAAACCCTGACAAAGCGCCGCTTCGCGGCGCTTTGTCCGGGAACCATAAGTTGGTTCAGCGCGCTTCGCGGCGCTCTGTCCGGAAACTGTGTGGCTTTTTGAACGAATTAAATCCCTCACGGTCAGGAAAACTCTGAGCAAAGCGCGCTTCGCGGCGCTTTGTCCGGGAACCATAAGTTGGTTCAGCGCGCTTCGCGGCGCTCTGTCCGGAAACTGTGTGGCTTTTTGAACGAATTAAATCCCTCACGGTCAGAAAACCTCGGCTGCAGCGCTTCGCGGCGCTTTGTCCGGGAACCATAAGCTGGTTCGCGCGCTTCGCGGCGCTCTGTCCGGAAACTGTGTGGCTTTTTGAACGAATTAAATCCTCACGGTCAGGAAAACCTGGTCAAAGCGCCGCTTCGCGGCGCTTTGTCCGGGAACCATAAGTTGGTTCAGCGCTTCGCGGCGCTCTGTCCGGAAACCGTGTGGCTTTTTGAACGAATTAAATCCCTCACGGTCAGGAAATCTGCGCGGCGCTTCGCGGCGCTTTGTCCGGGAACCATAAGTTGGTTCAGCGCTTCGCGGCGCTCTGTCCGGAAACTGTGTGGCTTTTTGAACGAATTAAATCCCTCACGGTCAGAAACCTGGCTGCCAAAGCGCGCTTCGCGGCGCTTTGTCCGGGAACCATAAGTTGGGTTCAGCGCTTCGCGGCGCTCTGTCCGGAAACTGTGTGGCTTTTTGAACGAATTAAATCCTCACGGTCAGGAAACCCCGGCAAAGCGCGCTTCGCGGCGCTTTGTCCGGGAACCATAAGTTGGTTCAGCGCTTCGCGGCGCTCTGTCCGGAAACTGTGTGGCTTTTTGAACGAATTAAATCCCTCACGGTCAGAAAACTGGCTGCGCGCGCTTCGCGGCGCTTTGTCCGGGAACCATAAGTTGGGTTCAGCGCTTCGCGGCGCTCTGTCCGGAAACCGTGTGGCTTTTTGAACGAATTAAATCCTCACGGTCAGGAAAACCTGGCTGCGCAGCGCTTCGCGGCGCTTTGTCCGGGAACCATAAGTTGGTCTGCGCGCTTCGCGGCGCTCTGTCCGGAAACCGTGTGGCTTTTTGAACGAATTAAATCCTCACGGTCAGGAAATCTGGCAAAGCGCGCGCTTCGCGGCGCTTTGTCCGGGAACCATAAGCCGGTCTGCGCGCTTCGCGGCGCTCTGTCCGGAAACTGTGTGGCTTTGAACGAATTAAATCCCTCACGGTCAGGAAAACCCGGCTGCGCGCGCTTCGCGGCGCTTTGTCCGGGAACCATAAGTTGGTTCAGGCGCTTCGCGGCGCTCTGTCCGGAAACCGTGTGGCTTTTTGAACGAATTAAATCCTCACGGTCAAAAACTCCTGGCTGCGCGCTTCGCGGCGCTTTGTCCGGGAACCATAAGTTGGTCTGCGCGCTTCGCGGCGCTCTGTCCGGAACCGTGTGGCTTTTTGAACGAATTAAATCCTCACGGTCAGAAAATTGGCTGCGCAAAGCGCGCTTCGCGGCGCTTTGTCCGGGAACCATAAGTTGGTTCTGCGCGCTTCGCGGCGCTCTGTCCGGAAACTGTGTGGCTTTTTGAACGAATTAAATCCTCACGGTCAGAAAATTGGCTGCAAAGCGCTTCGCGGCGCTTTGTCCGGGAACCATAAGTTGGTTCAGCGCTTCGCGGCGCTCTGTCCGGAAACTGTGTGGCTTTTTGAACGAATTAAATCCCTCACGGTCAGGAAAACCTGGCGCAGCGCTTCGCGGCGCTTTGTCCGGGAACCATAAGTTGGTTCAGGCGCTTCGCGGCGCTCTGTCCGGAAACTGTGTGGCTTTGAACGAATTAAATCCTCACGGTCAGGAAAACTCTGGCGCGCGCGCTTCGCGGCGCTTTGTCCGGGAACCATAAGTTGGTTCAGCGCTTCGCGGCGCTCTGTCCGGAAACTGTGTGGCTTTTTGAACGAATTAAATCCTCACGGTCAGAAAACTTGGCAAAGCGCGCTTCGCGGCGCTTTGTCCGGGAACCATAAGTTGGTTCGCGCGCTTCGCGGCGCTCTGTCCGGAAACCGTGTGGCTTTTTGAACGAATTAAATCCTCACGGTCAGAAACTCTGGCGCGCCGCTTCGCGGCGCTTTGTCCGGGAACCATAAGCCGGTTCAGCGCTTCGCGGCGCTCTGTCCGGAAACTGTGTGGCTTTTTGAACGAATTAAATCCTCACGGTCAGGAAAACCCGGCCGCGCGCTTCGCGGCGCTTTGTCCGGGAACCATAAGTTGGTTCAGCGCGCTTCGCGGCGCTCTGTCCGGAAACCGTGTGGCTTTGAACGAATTAAATCCCTCACGGTCAGAAAACTCGGCTGCGCAGCGCTTCGCGGCGCTTTGTCCGGGAACCATAAGTTGGTTCTGCGCGCTTCGCGGCGCTCTGTCCGGAAACTGTGTGGCTTTTTGAACGAATTAAATCCTCACGGTCAGAAAACCTGGCAAAGCGCGCTTCGCGGCGCTTTGTCCGGGAACCATAAGTTGGTTCTGCGCGCTTCGCGGCGCTCTGTCCGGAAACTGTGTGGCTTTTTGAACGAATTAAATCCTCACGGTCAGGAAAATCTGGCTGCAGCGCTTCGCGGCGCTTTGTCCGGGAACCATAAGTTGGGTTCAGCGCTTCGCGGCGCTCTGTCCGGAAACTGTGTGGCTTTTTGAACGAATTAAATCCCTCACGGTCAGGAAAACCTCGGCAAAGCAGCGCTTCGCGGCGCTTTGTCCGGGAACCATAAGCTGGTTCTGCGCGCTTCGCGGCGCTCTGTCCGGAAACTGTGTGGCTTTTTGAACGAATTAAATCCTCACGGTCAGGAAAACCTGGCTGCGCAGCGCTTCGCGGCGCTTTGTCCGGGAACCATAAGTTGGTCTGTGCGCTTCGCGGCGCTCTGTCCGGAAACTGTGTGGCTTTTTGAACGAATTAAATCCTCACGGTCAGGAAACCTGGCTGCGCACGCTTCGCGGCGCTTTGTCCGGGAACCATAAGTTGGTTCGCGCGCTTCGCGGCGCTCTGTCCGGAAACTGTGTGGCTTTTTGAACGAATTAAATCCTCACGGTCAGGAAAACTGGCAAAGCGCGCTTCGCGGCGCTTTGTCCGGGAACCATAAGTTGGTTCAGCGCTTCGCGGCGCTCTGTCCGGAAACTGTGTGGCTTTTTGAACGAATTCAAATCCCTCACGGTCAGGAAAACTGGCTGCAAAGCGCTTCGCGGCGCTTTGTCCGGGAACCATAAGTTGGGTCTCGCGCTTCGCGGCGCTCTGTCCGGAAACTGTGTGGCTTTTTGAACGAATTAAATCCCTCACGGTCAGAAAAACTTGGCTGCAAAGCGCTTCGCGGCGCTTTGTCCGGGAACCATAAGTTGGTTCGTAGCGCTTCGCGGCGCTCTGTCCGGAAACTGTGTGGCTTTTTGAACGAATTAAATCCCTCACGGTCAGGAAATCTGGCACAAAGCGCCGCTTCGCGGCGCTTTGTCCGGGAACCATAAGTTGGGGTTCTGCGCTTCGCGGCGCTCTGTCCGGAAACCGTGTGGCTTTTGAACGAATTAAATCCTCACGGTCAGAAAACCACAAAGCGCGCTTCGCGGCGCTTTGTCCGGGAACCATAAGCCGGTTCAGCGCTTCGCGGCGCTCTGTCCGGAAACTGTGTGGCTTTTTGAACGAATTAAATCCTCACGGTCAGGAAATTGGCTGGCAGCGCTTCGCGGCGCTTTGTCCGGGAACCATAAGTTGGGGTTCAGCGCGCTTCGCGGCGCTCTGTCCGGAAACTGTGTGGCTTTTTGAACGAATTAAATCCTCACGGTCAGAAAACCTGGCAAAGCAGCGCTTCGCGGCGCTTTGTCCGGGAACCATAAGCTGGTTCTGCGCGCTTCGCGGCGCTCTGTCCGGAAACTGTGTGGCTTTTTGAACGAATTAAATCCTCACGGTCAGGAAATTCCTGGCTGCAAAGCGCCGCTTCGCGGCGCTTTGTCCGGGAACCATAAGCCGGGGGTTCGCATACGCTTCGCGGCGCTCTGTCCGGAAACTGTGTGGCTTTTTGAACGAATTAAATCCCTCACGGTCAGGAAACCTTCGGCAAAGCAGCGCTTCGCGGCGCTTTGTCCGGGAACCATAAGTTGGTTCAGGCGCTTCGCGGCGCTCTGTCCGGAAACTGTGTGGCTTTTTGAACGAATTAAATCCCTCACGGTCAGGAAATCTGGCAAAGCGCTTCGCGGCGCTTTGTCCGGGAACCATAAGTTGGTTCAGCGCGCTTCGCGGCGCTCTGTCCGGAAACTGTGTGGCTTTTTGAACGAATTAAATCCTCACGGTCAGAAACCTGGCCAAAGCGCTTCGCGGCGCTTTGTCCGGGAACCATAAGTTGGTTCGTGCGCTTCGCGGCGCTCTGTCCGGAAACTGTGTGGCTTTTTGAACGAATTAAATCCTCACGGTCAGGAAAATTCGGCTAGCGCGCGCTTCGCGGCGCTTTGTCCGGGAACCATAAGTTGGGTTCAGGCGCTTCGCGGCGCTCTGTCCGGAAACTGTGTGGCTTTTTGAACGAATTAAATCCCTCACGGTCAGAAAAACCTGCCAAAAGCGCGCGCTTCGCGGCGCTTTGTCCGGGAACCATAAGCCGGTTCGTAGCGCTTCGCGGCGCTCTGTCCGGAAACTGTGTGGCTTTTTGAACGAATTAAATCCTCACGGTCAGAAACCTCGGCTGCGCGCTTCGCGGCGCTTTGTCCGGGAACCATAAGTTGGTTCAGCTGCGCTTCGCGGCGCTCTGTCCGGAAACTGTGTGGCTTTTTGAACGAATTAAATCCCTCACGGTCAGGAAACCTGGCGCAAAGCGCTTCGCGGCGCTTTGTCCGGGAACCATAAGTTGGTTCAGCGCTTCGCGGCGCTCTGTCCGGAAACTGTGTGGCTTTTTGAACGAATTAAATCCCTCACGGTCAGGAAAACCTCGGCAGTGCGCGCTTCGCGGCGCTTTGTCCGGGAACCATAAGCTGGGGTTCTGCGCGCTTCGCGGCGCTCTGTCCGGAAACCGTGTGGCTTTTTGAACGAATTAAATCCTCACGGTCAGAAACTCGGCCAAAGCGCCGCTTCGCGGCGCTTTGTCCGGGAACCATAAGTTGGTTCTGCGCTTCGCGGCGCTCTGTCCGGAAACTGTGTGGCTTTTTGAACGAATTAAATCCCTCACGGTCAGAAATCTCGGCCAAAGCGCACGCTTCGCGGCGCTTTGTCCGGGAACCATAAGTTGGTTCGTGGCGCTTCGCGGCGCTCTGTCCGGAAACTGTGTGGCTTTTTGAACGAATTAAATCCTCACGGTCAGGAAAATTCGGCAAAGCGCGCTTCGCGGCGCTTTGTCCGGGAACCATAAGTTGGGGTTCAGCGCTTCGCGGCGCTCTGTCCGGAAACTGTGTGGCTTTTTGAACGAATTAAATCCCTCACGGTCAGGAAAAAACCCTGGCCAAAGCGCGCTTCGCGGCGCTTTGTCCGGGAACCATAAGTTGGTTCTGCGTTTCGCGGCGCTCTGTCCGGAAACTGTGTGGCTTTTTGAACGAATTAAATCCTCACGGTCAGGAAAACCTGGCTGCAGCGCTTCGCGGCGCTTTGTCCGGGAACCATAAGTTGGGTTCTGCGCGCTTCGCGGCGCTCTGTCCGGAAACTGTGTGGCTTTTTGAACGAATTAAATCCTCACGGTCAGGAAACCTGGCAAAGCGCCGCTTCGCGGCGCTTTGTCCGGGAACCATAAGTTGGGGTTCGTGCGCTTCGCGGCGCTCTGTCCGGAAACTGTGTGGCTTTTTGAACGAATTAAATCCTCACGGTCAGGAAACCTCGGCTGCAAAGCGCGCTTCGCGGCGCTTTGTCCGGGAACCATAAGTTGGTTCGCGCGCTTCGCGGCGCTCTGTCCGGAAACTGTGTGGCTTTTTGAACGAATTAAATCCTCACGGTCAGAAAACCTTCGGCTGCGCGCTTCGCGGCGCTTTGTCCGGGAACCATAAGTTGGTTCAGGCGCTTCGCGGCGCTCTGTCCGGAAACTGTGTGGCTTTTTGAACGAATTAAATCCCTCACGGTCAGAAACCTACAAAGCAGCGCTTCGCGGCGCTTTGTCCGGGAACCATAAGTTGGTTCGTGCGCTTCGCGGCGCTCTGTCCGGAAACTGTGTGGCTTTTGAACGAATTAAATCCTCACGGTCAGGAAATCTGGCGCGCGCTTCGCGGCGCTTTGTCCGGGAACCATAAGCTGGGTTCAGCGCTTCGCGGCGCTCTGTCCGGAAACCGTGTGGCTTTTTGAACGAATTAAATCCCTCACGGTCAGGAAAATCTGCCAAAGCGCGCTTCGCGGCGCTTTGTCCGGGAACCATAAGTTGGTTCAGGCAGCGCTTCGCGGCGCTCTGTCCGGAAACTGTGTGGCTTTTTGAACGAATTAAATCCCTCACGGTCAGGAAATCGCTGGCTGCGCGCTTCGCGGCGCTTTGTCCGGGAACCATAAGCTGGTTCAGCAGCGCTTCGCGGCGCTCTGTCCGGAAACTGTGTGGCTTTTTGAACGAATTAAATCCTCACGGTCAGGAAAACTCACAAAGCGCGCCGCTTCGCGGCGCTTTGTCCGGGAACCATAAGTTGGTCTGTCGCTTCGCGGCGCTCTGTCCGGAAACTGTGTGGCTTTTTGAACGAATTAAATCCTCACGGTCACGAAATCTCACAAAGCGCTGCGCTTCGCGGCGCTTTGTCCGGGAACCATAAGTTGGTCTGCGCGCTTCGCGGCGCTCTGTCCGGAAACTGTGCGGCTTTTTGAACGAATTAAATCCTCACGGTCAGGAAAACCCTGCAGCGCTTCGCGGCGCTTTGTCCGGGAACCATAAGCCGGGGTTCGCGCGCTTCGCGGCGCTCTGTCCGGAAACTGTGTGGCTTTTTGAACGAATTAAATCCCTCACGGTCAGGAAAACTCGGCCAAAGCGCCGCTTCGCGGCGCTTTGTCCGGGAACCATAAGTTGGCCTGCGCGCTTCGCGGCGCTCTGTCCGGAAACTGTGCGGCTTTTTGAACGAATTCAACCCTCACGGTCAGGAAAACCCGGCTGCGCTGCAGCCGCTCGCGGCGCTCTGTCGGAAACTGTGTGGCTTTTTGAACGGAATTAAATCCTCACGGTCAGGAAACCTGCGCAAAGCGCCGCTTCGCGGCGCTTTGTCCGGGAACCATAAGCCGCTTCGCGGCGCTCTGTCCGGAAACTGTGCGGCTTTTTGAACGAATTAAACCTCACGGTCAGGAAAACCCGGCAAGCGCCGCTTCGCGGCGCTTTGTCCGGGAACCATAAGCCGAATGCCGCTTCGCGGCGCTCTGTCCGGAAACTGTGTGGCTTTTTGAACGAATTAAATCCTCACGGTCAGGAAACCTCGCCAAAGCGCCGCTTCGCGGCGCTTTGTCCGGGAACCATAAGCCGGGGTTCGCGCCGCTTCGCGGCGCTCTGTCCGGAAACTGTGTGGCTTTTGAACGAATTAAATCCTCACGGTCAGGAAACGGCCAAAGCGCCGCTTCGCGGCGCCTGTCCGGAAACGTGCGGCTTTTTGAACGAATTCAATCCTCACGGTCAGGAAACTGACAAAGCGCCGCGCGGCGCTTTGTCCAACCATACCGGGGTTCGTGCCGCTTCGCGGCGCTCTGTCCGGAAACTCGTGGCTTTTGAACGAATTAAATCCCTCACGGTCAGGAAAACCCGCCAGTGCAGCGCTTCGCGGCGCTTTGTCCGGGAACCATAGTTCGCGCTTCGCGGCGCTCTGTCCGGAAAACTGTGTGGCTTTTTGAACGAATTAACTCACGGTCAGAAACCCGGCAGCGCCGCTTCGCGGCGCTTTGTCCGGGAACCATAAGTTGGCTGGTGCGCTTCGCGGCGCTCTGTCCGGAAACTGTGTGGCTTTCTGAACGAATTAAATCCTCACGGTCAGGAAAACCCGGCTGCGCCGCTTCGCGGCGCTTTGTCCGGGAACCATAAGCTGGTTCTGCGCTTCGCGGCGCTCTGTCCGGAAACTGTGTGGCTTTTTGAACGAATTAAATCCCTCACGGTCAGGAAAACCCCGGCTAAAGCGCCGCGAAGCGGCGCGAACCCCGGCTTATGGAGCCTTCCGGACAAAGCGCCGCGAAGCGGCGCTTTGGCCGGGGTTTTCCTGACCGTGAGGGATTTAATTCGTTCAAAAAGCCACACAGCCTGGACAGAGCGCCGCGAAGCGGCGCGAACCCCGGCTTATGGTTCCGGACAAAGCGCCGCGAAGCGGCGCTTTGGCCGGGGTTTTCCTGACCGTGAGGGATTTAATTCGTTCAAAAGCCACACAGTTTCTGGACAGAGTGCCGCGAAGCGGCGCGAACCCCCGGTTTATGGTTCCTGGACAAAGCGCCGCGAAGCGGCGCTTTGGCCGGGGTTTTCCTGACCGTGAGGGATTAAATCCGTTCAAAAGCCACACAGTTTCTGACAGAGCGCCGCGAAGCGGCGCGAACCCCCGGCTTATGGTTCCGGGACAAAGCGCCGCGAAGCGGCGCTTTGGCCGGGATTTTCCTGACCGTGAGGGATTTAATTCGTTCAAAAGCCACACAGTTTCTGGACAGAGCGCCGCGAAGCGGCGCGAACCCCCGCTGGCTTTATGGTTCCTGGACAAAGCGCCGCGAAGCGGCGCTTTGGCCGGGGTTTTCCTGACCGTGAGGGATTTAATTCTGGTTCAAAAGTGCCACACAGTTTCTGACAGAGCGCCGCGAAGCGGCGCTTTGGCCGGGGTTTTCCTGACCGTGAGGGATTTAATTCGTTCAAAAGCCACACAGGTTTCTGACAGAGCGCCGCGAAGCGGCGCGAACCCCGGTTTATGGTTCTGGACAAAGCGCCGCGAAGCGGCGCTTTGGCCGGGGTTTTCCTGACCGTGAGGGATTTAATTCGTTCAAAGCCACACAGTTTGACAGAGCGCCGAAGCGGCGCGAACCCCTGTTCTGGGACAAAGCGCCGCGAAGCGGCGCTTTGGCCGGGGTTTTCCTGACCGTGAGGGATTTAATCTGTTCAAAAGCCACACAGTTTCTGGACAGAGCGCCGCGAAGCGGCGCGAACCCCTGGTTTATGAGTTCCTGGACAAAGCGCCGCGAAGCGGCGCTTTGGCCGGGGTTTTCCCTGACCGTGAGGGATTAAATCCGTCTCAAAAGCCACACAGTTTCTGGACAGAGCGCCGCGAAGCGGCGCGAACCCCCGGCTTATGGTTCTGGACAAAGCGCCGCGAAGCGGCGCTTTGGCCGGGATTTTCCTGACCGTGAGGGATTAAATCTGTTCAAAAGCCACACAGTTTCGGACAGAGCGCCGCGAAGCGGCGCGAACTCCCGGTTTATGAGCTCCGGACAAAGCGCCGCGAAGCGGCGCTTTGGCCGGGGTTTTCCTGACCGTGAGGATTTAATTCGTTCAAAAGCCACTTTCTCTGACGAGCGCCGCGAAGCGGCGCTTTGGCCGGGGCTTTCCTGACCGTGAGGGATTTAATTCGTTCAAAAGCCACACAGTTTCTGGGACAGAGCGCCGCGAAGCGGCGCGAACTCCCCGGCTTATGGTTCCGGACAAAGCGCCGCGAAGCGGCGCTTTGGCCGGGCTTTTCCTGACCGTGAGGGATTTAATTCGTTCAAAAGCCACACAGTTTCTGGGACAGAGCGCCGCGAAGCGGCGCTTTTGGCCGGGGTTTTCCTGACCGTGAGGGATTTAATTCGTTCAAAAAGCCACACAGTTACCGGACAGAGTGCCGCGGAAGCGGCGCGAACCCCCTGGTTTATCACGGGACAAAGCGCCGCGAAGCGGCGCTTTGGCCGGGGTTTTCCTGACCGTGAGGGTTTAATTCGTTCAAAAGCCACACAGTTTCCGGACAGAGCGCCGCGAAGCGGCGCGAGCCCCCCGCTTATGGTTTCCGGCAGAGCGCCGCGAAGCGGCGCTTTGGCCGGGTTTTCCTGACCGTGAGGGATTAAATTCGTTCAAAAAGCCACACAGTTTCTGACAGAGCGCCGCGAAGCGGCGCGAACCCCGGCTTATGGTTCTGGACAAAGCGCCGCGAAGCGGCGCTTTGGCCGGGGCTTTCCTGACCGTGAGGGAATTAACCCGGTTCAAAAGCCACACAGTTTCTGGACAGAGCGCCGCGAAGCGGCGCGAACCCCGGAGCAGGGAGCCTCCGGACAAAGTGCGCCGCGAAGCGGCGCTTTGGCCGGGTTTTCCTGACCGTGAGGGATTTAATCTGTTCAAAAGCCACACAGTTTCCGGACAGAGCGCCGCGAAGCGGCGCTTTGGCCGGGGTTTTCCTGACCGTGAGGGATTTAATTCGACTCAAAAGCCAGTTGTTGACAGAGCGCCGCGAAGCGAGCCCCCGGACAAAGCGCCGCGAAGCGGCGCTTTGGGCTGGGATTTCCTGACCGTGAGGGATTAAATTCGTTCAAAAAGCCACACAGTTGGGAAGCGGCGCGAACCCCGGAAGATGGTCCCTGGAAAAAGCGCCGCGAAGCGTCGCTTTGGCCGGGGTTTTCCTGACCGTGAGGGATTTAATTCGTTCAAAAAGCCACACAGTTTCCGGACAGAGCGCCGCGAAGCGGCGCTTTGGCCGGGGTTTTCCTGACCGTGAGGGATTTAATTCGTTCAAAAAGCCACAAAGTTTCCGGACAGAGCGCCGCGAAGCGGCGCGAACCCCCCGGCTTATGGTTCCACCTCCCGGACTTTATACCCCGCCCCAAACCCCGATGAATAGTTATCAAAATCTTTTCAAGCAGCTTTAAGATCCATTCGAGGATTTCTATGTAGCTTAAAAACCTTCTTCAACGACGACAACTTCACGGATTGATTCTACAAAAGTAATCAAGGACTATTCTTTAACCAACAGTCGGATAACGCTTCAAATTCTGATACTACACAACCTCCCCAACCCAAACTCACTCCATAACTCATTAACGAGACTTTCAAATGCAAAATTGATAGCAAATTCGTGATCAGCGCGTCAAATACCCATTAAACACCAATTTCGCGTCGTTTACTGCATCAGGAAAGGAGAAAATTTTTTTGGCCTGAAAAATCATCAGGCTTATCCTTCCATATAACAAAAGAATCGGAGCACAAAGTACGACCACCTGGGCCTCCATCACTATAGCACTATTTCGTCACATCTCTAACCACTCCAAAACAGTATTGAGCTGTAGGTGCATTTCAGTCCACCAAAACCTTCAAAGTATAGTTAGGCTCATACGATTGTGCACTCATTTAGGGGTAGGTTGGGGATTACGTTTTTCTGTTCTCAACATTCTGTCATCGAAATAGCCAAAAAATCAGCGAGCAGTCTGAGCTCTTTTCCTTTCTTCAGCCAAACGACTTTATTCTCATTACGTGAAAGAGATTCAATTTTTCGGCATCACCTGGGGTCACAACCTTCGTGTGTTGCACGAAAACATCACTGACGTGACTTATAACCGCGTCCCCGGACTATATACCCCGCCCCAAACTACGATGAAGCGTTATCAAAATCTTTTCAAGCAGCTTTAAGATCCATTCGAGGATTTCTATGTAGCTTAAAAACCTTCTTCAACGACGACAACTTCACGGATTGATTCTACAAAAGTAATCAAGGACTATTCTTTAACCACCAGTCGGATAACGCTTCAAATTCTGATACTACACAACCTCCCCAACCCAAACTCACTCCATAACTCATTAACGAGACTTTCAAATGCAAAATTGATAGCAAATTCGTGATCAGCGCGTCAAATACCCATTAGACACCAATTTCGCGTCGTTTACTGCATCAGGAAAGGAGAAAAATTTTTTTGGCCTGAAAAATCATCAGGCTTATCCTTCCATATGACTTACTTTTTGACTTAATCGGTTGGCTTTCGCCTGACGCGGTCATTCCGCATCTTCACCGAGGTGTGCCGTCCTAGTAGTCAGCCGTGTCCATTTTTCACGGTCTTCAGCCACAATTTGAACACATTCCATCCAGCTGTCACTATTCCATTTCCTGCGAAACGATACATCGCGCCTGAACTGTCTTTCGATGCCGAGTGACTTTAAATCCTCTTTAACCACATCCGTCCAGAACTTTTCGCCTACGCCCAGGTGGCCGTTTCCAGACAGGATTTGGAAGCATTTTAAAGCGTGTTGTACGAGACGATCCGGCGTTCTTCTTAGTATATGCCCGAGCAGTCGAAGTCGACTTTCCATTGCTGCTTGAGATGGCGTTAGGAGATGCTGGCACCTCCTCGTGTCAAGCGTTGATGTACTGCGTCGATTTCCTTGTAAAGGTCTTCGTTATGGCATACACGCGGCCAGAAATATCCAAGCAAACGCCTAAAAGCTTCCTCTCCGTGCAATCCAACCTTTCCATCTGCGTTTTCGGTGCTGCCCACGTCTCCGATCCGTACATCATGATAGGGCGAATAGCGGATAGGTAGACGCGCAACTTGACTTCCTTCGCGATGGTGGTAGACCACAAACACTTGGTTAGAGAATTGAATGCAGACGTAGCTTTCGCACATCGTTGTCGAATATCCGCTGCATAACTACCATCGTTCTTCAGCAAACAGCCCAAATAACAGAAATCGTCCACCAGTTCGATACGTTGTCCGTCCACACAAACTCCAGTTGAAGGCCTCTGAGAGACCCACATCTGCTTGCATTTGTCGGGACGAAGACGAAGTCCATAGGCTGCGGCATACTTCGAAACGAGGTTCACAATCCTTTGCAGTTTTGCGTTGTTTTCAGCGAATAACACAATGTCGTCGGCGTACTCCAGGTCGACAAAGGGAGCGTCCTGATGGTGTTAGGATCACATCCGCAGGAAACTGTTCTGCAACTCTACGCATGATGTCATCAACGGCGAAGTTGAAAAGAAAAGGTCCTGCAACGGCTCCTTGCCTTACTCCTGTTTTCACCTCGAAAGCTGACGTAAATCCGACAGGTGTACGAACTGCCGCTGCTGTTGTTCCTTTGTTCATGCCCTCGATTAACCGAACATACTTCTTTCTGGGACTCCATCTGCTCGCAGAGCATTGAGCAATCGATCACGATGAGGAGAGTCGAACGCGGCTTCAAAGTCCAAAAAAGCAAGCTGTAATGGCTTCGAAAACCGCTGCCACGATTCAATTACTTTCTCACGACGAACACTTGGTCGATGGTCGATCTTCCAGGTCGAAAAACCGGCTTGCTCATCTCTAGTCGTTCCTTCCACGATGTTTGATAAGTCGCTCGAGAATGATACGTTCTAAAACCTTGTACATGACACGAAGTAGAGAGATTCCTCTGTAGTTCTTAGGATCCGTGACGGATAGCTTCTTGTGAAGAGGTACGATGATCGCATGTCTCCACGAATCGGGTATCCTTTCGCTCATCCATATGGCACGGATGGTGTTGGTCATTTCACGAATCCCAGACGGAGGAAGAGCTTTCAGCATTTCAGCAGTGATGTTGTCATCTCCACCTGCCTTTCCATTCTTCATTTTCCGGACACAATCCAAAACTTCAGACTCAGTCGGCGGTTCCTCACTGACATCGTAATGTGCTCTCTGAACATGCGGGAGCTCAGGTACTGATGGCGCTGGACGATTCAGTAGTGAACTGAAGTAATCCTTCCATATTGGCAGCGTCGCATCACCAATTGCAACTCCATTGGTAGTGTTCAAGACAGGAGAACATCTCTTCATCTTCCCGCTATACTGTCGCAGCAACGTGTAGGCTTTCTTCGGATTCTTCTCCTCCCAAGCCTTCTCGAACTCCTTAGCTCTACACGTCCACCTCGTTCGCGGTCACTTTGAAGCTGCCGACGCAACTTCCTCCTTCAGACGCTTCTCCTCCACGAAGTTCCCTGCAGTTCGGAGAGCACTTACTCTGCTGTAGGTAGATGTTGTTTCTTCTGAGACGTAGGCGAACTTCTTCTTAGGCTGTACAACCGGGAGTGCCTCTTTCGAAGCGTCCTGGATGCACTTGACAAAAGAATCCGCGTCGCAAAGTTTCTTCTTAGTCCGTACTCCGATGTGAATAGAAACGCGTTGTCGGAAATTCCTTCTGCACTCTTCATCTCTGAGACTTGTCATGTCAATCCTCTGGAGAGGCTGAGCCCCTCGCTTCCTCTTATGAATCCTCGCAGTGAAGTTCAACAGAACAGGACGGTGATCCGAATCGAATGCGACATCCCACACAGCTCTAGATCTTCGAATGTCCGATACTGGAATATTCCTCGTCAGGACATAGTCAAGCTGTAGTTTCAAAGTTGTCATCTTCCGCTTCCGCTGCTCTTCTGGAGATAGCCGGGTTGGTCCCTGCCACGTAAGCTGATGGCGGCGATGATTCCTCTTGAATGTCGATGCACATCAGACCACTGCGTTCACAAAAGTCGACAAGGCGGTAGCCATTGTCCGATGTTTGCTCCACTGGGTAGAAACCATTTACCGAGTACTTCTGGATTCCTGATCAAGTCCCATCTTCGCATTTGCGTCAATCCCCACGACAACAGCATGTTGACAAGGTATCCTGGCCAGCAACGTATTGAGTTCCTCATAAAACGCATCCTTCGAATTTGTCTTCGGCGGTTTCAGTGGGCGCATGAGCACTCGCTATCCACAGATTGAATCCTCTGTGATCCCGCAGTCGTACGAATGCATTCCGACACGACGTTGAGCCGAACTCATTGACCATACCATTGAAATCCTTCCTTACAGCTATTGCACAGCCTCCCACTCTCCTATCGTCAGCGTTACCGCAGTAGATGGTGTACTCTCCGACGCTGATGACGGGTCTATCCTTGAGGCGGGTTTCCTGCAAAGCAGCAAACGGTGCATGGAAATAGCTCAGAAGTCTGGATAGCGCAGTTTTTTGGATATCACTCGACAGCGATCGACAGTTCAGGGTGGCGAAATTGTGGCTTGTGGCCAAAGACTCCATGACTCCCTAGGTACGGATCCTAAGGTGTTATGGACCAGAGGTCTTAGTGTGCCGGACGGCAACACCTTTATGCAATGTGCGGGATACTTTCGCGATATAGTTGTGCACGCTATATCGCTCGAACGTTCCCTGTGTACACTCAAACGTCTGCTGGGTTCAGTAGAAGCAGGGGCACCAACGAGCAGGTACCAACAGACTTGTATACACACCCCCATCCTTCCATATAATAAAAGAATCGGAGCACAAAGTACGACCACCTGGGCCTCCATCACTATAGCACTATTTCGTCACATCTCTAACCACTCCAAAACAGTATTGAGCTGTAGGTGCATTTCAGTCCACCAAAACCTTCAAAGTATAGTTAGGCTCATACGATTGTGCACTCATTTAGGGGTAGGTTGGGGGATTACGTTTTTCTGTTCTCAACATTCTGTCATCGAAATAGCCAAAAAATCAGCGAGAACTTCGAGTTCTTTTCCTTTCTTCAGCCAAACGACTTCACCTCATTGCGTGGGGAGATTCAATTCTCGGCATCACCTGGGGTCACGACCTTCGTGCGTTGGTGACACGACAGGATCATTGACGTGACCTAAAACCACCTCCCGGACTTTATACCCCGCCCCAAACCCCGTGATGAATAGTTATCAAAATCTTTTTCAAGCAGCTTTAAGATCCATTCGAGGATTTCTATGTAGCTTAAAAACCTTCTTCAACGACGACAACTTCACGGATTGATTCTACAAAAGTAATCAAGGACTATTCTTTAACCACCAGTCGGATAACGCTTCAAATTCTGATACTACACAACCTCCCCAACCCGAACTCACTCCATAACTCATTAACGAGACTTTTAAATGCAAAATTGATAGCAAATTCGTGATCAGCGCGTCAAATACCCATTAAACACCAATTTCGCGTCGTTTACTGCATCAGCATCAGGAAAGGAGAAAAATTTTTTGGCCTGAAAAATCATCAGGCTTATCCTTCCATATAATAAAAGAATCGGAGCACAAAGTACGACCACCTGGGCCTCCATCACTATAGCACTAGTTCGTCACATCTCTAACTCACCTAAAAACAGTATTGAGCTGTAGGTGCATTTCAGTCCACCAAAACCTTCAAAGTATAGATAAGCTCATACGATTGTGCACTCATTTAGGGGTAGGTTGGGGGATTACGTTTTTCTGTTCTCAACATTCTGTCATCGAAATAGCCAAAAAATCAGCGAGAACTTCGAGTTCTTTTCCTTTCTTCAGCCAAACGACTTCACCTCATTGCGTGGGAGATTCACCTCGGCATCACCTGGGGTCACGACCTTCGTGCGTTGGTGACACGACAGGATCATTGACGTGACTTAAAACCACCTCCCGGACTTTATACCCCGCCCAAACCCCGATGAATAGTTATCAAAATCTTTTCAAGCAGCTTTAAGATCCATTCGAGGATTTCTATGTAGCTTAAAAACCTTCAACGACGACAACTTCACGGATTGATTCTACAAAAGTAATCAAGGACTATTCTTTAAGCCCGCAATACTCTGCAGAGGCCCGCAAGTCCACCGAAGGTGGACGGGCGGGCCTTCTAGTCAGGAAAACTGCCGTGCAGCGCTTCGCGGCGCTTTGTCCGGGAACCATAAGCTGGGTTGTGCCGCTTCGCGGCGCTCTGTCCGGAAACTGTGTGGCTTTTGAACGAATTCAAATCCCTCACGGTCAGAAAACTGCAGCGCTTCGCGGCGCTTTTGTCCGGGAACCATAAGTTGGTTCGCGCTTCGCGGCGCTCTGTCCGGAAACTGTGTGGCTTTTTGAACGAATTAAATCCCTCACGGTCAGGAAATCTGGCCAAAGCGCGCTTCGCGGCGCTTTGTCCGGGAACCATAAGTTGGGGTTCGCGCGCTTCGCGGCGCTCTGTCCGGAAACTGTGTGGCTTTTTGAACGAATTAAATCCTCACGGTCAGGAAAACCTGGCCAAAGCGCGTTTCGCGGCGCTCTGTCCGGAAACTGTGTGGCTTTTTGAACGAATTAAATCCTCACGGTTTGAAACCCCGTGCAGCGCTTCGCGGCGCTTTGTCCGGGAACCATAAGTTGGTCTGCGCGCTTCGCGGCGCTCTGTCCGGAAACTGTGTGGCTTTTTGAACGAATTCAAATCCCTCACGGTCAGGAAAATCCTGGCTGCGCAGCGCTTCGCGGCGCTTTGTCCGGGAACCATAAGTTGGTTCAGGCGCTTCGCGGCGCTCTGTCCGGAAACTGTGTGGCTTTTTGAACGAATTTAATCCTCACGGTCAGAAACTGGCGCAAAGCGCGCTTCGCGGCGCTTGTCCGGGAACCATAAGTTGGCTCTGCGCTTCGCGGCGCTCTGTCCGGAAACTGTGTGGCTTTGAACGAATTAAATCCCTCACGGTCAGGAAAAACCCCCTGGCCACAATGCGCGGGAAGGCTTCGCGGCGCTTTGTCCGGGAACCATAAGCCGGGGTCTAGTTCAGCCGCTTCGCGGCGCTCTGTCCGGAAACTGTGTGGCTTTTTGAACGAATTAAATCCCTCACGGTCAGGAAAAACCCTGCAGCGCTTCGCGGCGCTCTGTCCAGAAACTGTGTGGCTTTTGAACGAATTAAATCCCTCACGGTCAGGAAACCCCGGCCAAGCGCGCGCTTCGCGGCGCTTTGTCCGGGAACCATAAGTTGGTCTGTGCGCGCTTCGCGGCGCTCTGTCCGGAAACTGTGTGGCTTTTGAACGAATTCAAATCCCTCACGGTCAGGAAATTCGGCCAAAGCGCGCTTCGCGGCGCTTTGTCCGGGAACCATAAGTTGGTTCAGCGCTTCGCGGCGCTCTGTCCGGAAACTGTGCGGCTTTTTGAACGAATTCAAATCCTCACGGTCAGGAAACCTGGAGCAGGCGCGCTTCGCGGCGCTCTGTCCAGAAACCGTGTGGCTTTTTGAACGAATTAAATCCCTCACGGTCAGGAAAACCGGCGCGCCTTCGCGGCGCTCTGTCCGGAAACTGTGTGGCTTTTTGAACGAATTAAATCCCTCACGGTCAGGAAAACCTGATAAAGCGCGCTTCGCGGCGCTTTGTCCGGGAACCATAAGTTGGTTCAGCGCTTCGCGGCGCTCTGTCCGGAAACTGTGTGGCTTTTTGAACGAATTAAATCCTCACGGTCAGGAAAACTCGGCGCGGCAGCTTCGCGGCGCTTTGTCCGGGAACCATAAGCCGGGGTTCCTGCGCTTCGCGGCGCTCTGTCCGGAAACTGTGTGGCTTTTTGAACGAATTAAATCCCTCACGGTCAGGAAAACCTGGTCTGCAGCGCTTCGCGGCGCTCTGTCCAGAAACTGTGTGGCTTTTTTGAACGAATTAAATCCCTCACGGTCAAAATGGCCAAAGCGCGCGCTTCGCGGCGCTTTGTCCGGGAACCATAAGTTGGTTCAGCGCTTCGCGGCGCTCTGTCCGGAAACCGTGTGGCTTTTTGAACGAATTAAATCCTCACGGTCAGGAAAACCTGTCAAAGCGCGCTTCGCGGCGCTTTGTCCGGGAACCATAAGCTGGTTCGCAGCGCTTCGCGGCGCTCTGTCCGGAAACTGTGTGGCTTTTTGAACGAATTAAATCCTCACGGTCAGGAAAAGCCCCATGCCAAAGCGCATGCTTCGCGGCGCTCTGTCCGGAAACTGTGTGGCTTTTTGAACGAATTAAATCCCTCACGGTCAGAAACCCTGCCAAAGCAGCGCTTCGCGGCGCTTTGTCCGGGAACCATAAGTTGGTTCTGCGCTTCGCGGCGCTCTGTCCGGAAACTGTGTGGCTTTTGAACGAATTAAATCCTCACGGTCAGAAACCTGCCAAAGCAGCGCTTCGCGGCGCTTTGTCCGGGAACCATAAGCTGGTTCGCGCTTCGCGGCGCTCTGTCCGGAAACTGTGTGGCTTTTTGAACGAATTAAATCCCTCACGGTCAGGAAAACCTGGCGCGCAAAGCGCTTCGCGGCGCTTTGTCCGGGAACCATAAGTTGGGTTCTGCGCGCTTCGCGGCGCTCTGTCCGGAAACCGTGTGGCTTTTTGAACGAATTAAATCCCTCACGGTCAGGAAACTGGCTTCGCGGCGCTTTGTCCGGAACCATAAGCGCTTCGCGGCGCTCTGTCCGGAAACTGTGTGGCTTTTTGAACGAATTAAATCCCTCACGGTCGAAAACCTGCTGAAGCGCAAGCGCTTCGCGGCGCTTGTCCGGGAACCATAAGTTGGTTCAGGCTTCGCGGCGCTCTGTCCGGAAACTGTGCGGCTTTTGAACGAATTCAAATCCCTCACGGTCACATTCGGCTAAAGTAGCGCTTCGCGGCGCTTTGTCCGGGGAACCATAAGTTGGTTCAGCGCTTCGCGGCGCTCTGTCCGGAAACCGTGTGGCTTTGAACGAATTAAATCCCTCACGGTCAGGAAAATCTCCTCGCGGCGCTTTGTCCGGGAACCATAAGCTGGGGTTCGCAGCTTCGCGGCGCTCTGTCCGGAAAACTGTGTGGCTTTTTGAACGAATTAAACCCTCACGGTCAGGAAACTCTCGGCGCAAAGCGCGCTTCGCGGCGCTTTGTCCGGGAACCATAAGTTGGTTCGTAGCGCTTCGCGGCGCTCTGTCCGAAACTGTGGGCTTTTTGAACGAATTAAATCCCTCACGGTCAGGAAACCTCGGCTGCGCGCGCTTCGCGGCGCTTTGTCCGGGAACCATAAGCTGGTTCAGGCGCTTCGCGGCGCTCTGTCCGGAAACTGTGTGACTTTTGAACGAATTAAACCCTCACGGTCAGGAAAACTGCTGCAAAGCGCTTCGCGGCGCTTTGTCCGGGAACCATAAGTTGGGTCAGCATGCTTCGCGGCGCTCTGTCCGGAAACTGTGTGGCTTTTTGAACGAATTAAATCCCTCACGGTCAGAAAACCTCGGCTGCAGCGCTTCGCGGCGCTTTGTCCGGGAACCATAAGCTGGTCGTGCCGCTCGCGGCGCTCTGTCCGGAAACTGTGTGGCTTTTTGAACGAATTCAAATCCCTCACGGTCAGAAAACCTGCCAAAGTGTAGCGCTTCGCGGCGCTTTGTCCGGGAACCATAAGTTGGTTCAGGCTTCGCGGCGCTCTGTCCGGAAACCGTGTGGCTTTGAACGAATTAAATCCCTCACGGTCAGGAAAACTGCCGCAAAAACGCTTCGCGGCGCTTTGTCCGGGAACCATAAGTTGGTTCAGGCGCTTCGCGGCGCTCTGTCCGGAAACTGTGTGGCTTTTTGAACGAATTAAATCCCTCACGGTCAGGAAACCCTGGCTGCGCTTCGCGGCGCTTTGTCCGGGAACCATAAGTTGGGGTCTAGCGCTTCGCGGCGCTCTGTCCGGAAACTGTGTGGCTTTTTGAACGAATTAAACTTCACGGTCAAAATCTCGACAAAGCGCGCTTCGCGGCGCTTTGTCCGGGAACCATAAGTTGGTCTGCGCGCTTCGCGGCGCTCTGTCCGAAACTGTGTGGCTTTGAACGAATTAAATCCTCACGGTCAGAAAACTGGCTGCGCGCGCTTCGCGGCGCTTTGTCCGGGAACCATAAGTTGGTTCAGGCGCGCTTCGCGGCGCTCTGTCCGGAAACTGTGTGGCTTTGAACGAATTCAAATCCTCACGGTCAGGAAACTCGGCTAAAGCGCTTCGCGGCGCTTTGTCCGGGAACCATAAGTTGGGTACGTGCGCTTCGCGGCGCTCTGTCCGGAAACTGTGTGGCTTTTTGAACGAATTAAATCCCTCACGGTCAGGAAAACCTCTGCAAAGCGCGCTTCGCGGCGCTTTGTCCGGGAACCATAAGTTGGTTCGCTCGCGGCGCTCTGTCCGGAAACTGTGTGGCTTTTTGAACGAATTAAATCCCTCACGGTCAAAAAATCCTCGGCTAAAGCGCGCTTCGCGGCGCTTTGTCCGGGAACCATAAGCTGGGTTCAGCGCTTCGCGGCGCTCTGTCCGGAAACCGTGTGGCTTTTTGAACGAATTAAATCCTCACGGTCAGTGCGCAGCGCTTCGCGGCGCTTTGTCCGGGAACCATAAGTTGGCCTGTGGCTTCGCGGCGCTCTGTCCGGAAACTGTGCGGCTTTTTGAACGAATTCAAACCCTCACGGTCAGAAAACCTGACAAAGTACGCTTCGCGGCGCTTTGTCCGGGAACCAGTTGCGCTTCGCGGCGCTCTGTCCGGAAACTGTGTGGCTTTTTGAACGAATTAAATCCCTCACGGTCAGGAAACCTCGGCGTAAGGCGCGCTTCGCGGCGCTTTGTCCGGGAACCATGTTGGTTCGTGCGCTCGCGGCGCTCTGTCCGGAAACCGTGTGGCTTTTTGAACGAATTAAATCCTCACGGTCAGGAAAATTGGCAAAGCGCGCTTCGCGGCGCTTTGTCCGGGAACCATAAGTTGGTCGCTTCGCGGCGCTCTGTCCGGAAACTGTGTGGCTTTTTGAACGAATTAAATCCTCACGGTCAGGAAACTGGCAAAGCGCGCTTCGCGGCGCTTTGTCCGGGAACCATAAGTTGGTTCGTAGCGCTTCGCGGCGCTCTGTCCGGAAACTGTGTGGCTTTGAACGAATTAAATCCCTCACGGTCAGAAAATTCCTGGCCAAAGCGGCGCTTCGCGGCGCGCTTTGTCCGGGAACCATAAGTTGGTTCAGCGCTTCGCGGCGCTCTGTCCGGAAACCGTGTGGCTTTTTGAACGAATTAAATCCTCACGGTCAGGAAAACTCTGCAAGCGCGCTTCGCGGCGCTTTGTCCGGGAACCATAAGTTGGTTCAGCGCGCTTCGCGGCGCTCTGTCCGGAAACTGTGTGGCTTTTTGAACGAATTAAATCCCTCACGGTCAGAAATTCTGGCTGCAAAGCGCGCTTCGCGGCGCTTTGTCCGGGAACCATAAGTTGGGGTTCAGGCGCTTCGCGGCGCTCTGTCCGGAACCGTGTGGCTTTTTGAACGAATTAAATCCCTCACGGTCAGAAAATCTCGCGCTTCGCGGCGCTTTGTCCGGGAACCATAAGCCGGAATTCTGTATGCTTCGCGGCGCTCTGTCCGGAAACTGTGTGGCTTTTTGAACGAATTAAATCCTCACGGTCAGGAAAACCTGGCAAAGCGCGCTTCGCGGCGCTTTGTCCGGGAACCATAAGTTGGTTCGTACGCTTCGCGGCGCTCTGTCCGGAAACCGTGTGGCTTTTTGAACGAATTAAATCCCTCACGGTCAGGAAAACCCGGCTGCGCAGCGCTTCGCGGCGCTCTGTCCGGAAACTGTGTGGCTTTTTGAACGAATTAAACCCTCACGGTCAGGAAATGGCAAAGCGCTTCGCGGCGCTTTGTCCGGGAACCATAAGTTGGGTTCTGCGCTTCGCGGCGCTCTGTCCGGAAACTGTGTGGCTTTTTGAACGAATTAAATCCCTCACGGTCAGAAAACCTGGCTTTGTCCGGGAACCATAAGTGCTTCGCGGCGCTCTGTCCGGAAACCGTGGCTTTTTGAACGAATTCAATCCTCACGGTCAGAAAACCCTGGCTGCGCGTAGCGCTTCGCGGCGCTTGTCCGGGAACCATAAGTTGGTTCAGGCGCTTTCGCGGCGCTCTGTCCGGAAACTGTGTGGCTTTGAACGAATTAAACCTCACGGTCAGAAACCTCGCAGCGCTTCGCGGCGCTTTGTCCGGGAACCATAAGTTGGGTTCGTGCGCTTCGCGGCGCTCTGTCCGGAAACCGTGTGGCTTTTTGAACGAATTAAATCCTCACGGTCAGGAAAACGCTTCGCGGCGCTTTGTCCGGGAACCATACGCTTCGCGGCGCTCTGTCCGGAAACCGTGTGGCTTTTTGAACGAATTAAATCCTCACGGTCAGAAATTCCTGCCAAAGCGCGCGCTTCGCGGCGCTTTGTCCGGGAACCATAGTTGGTCTCAGCGCTTCGCGGCGCTCTGTCCGGAAACTGTGTGGCTTTTTGAACGAATTTAATCCCTCACGGTCAGGAAAACCTGGCTGCGCGCGCTTCGCGGCGCTTTGTCCGGGAACCATAAGTTGGAGTTCAGCGCTTCGCGGCGCTCTGTCCGGAAACTGTGTGGCTTTTTGAACGAATTAAATCCTCACGGTCAGAAAACTCGGCAAAGCGCTTCGCGGCGCTTTGTCCGGGAACCATAAGCCGGGGTTCGCGCGGCTTCGCGGCGCTCTGTCCGGAAACTGTGTGGCTTTTTGAACGAATTAAATCCTCACGGTCAGAAAACTACGCAAAGGCGCTTCGCGGCGCTTTGTCCGGGAACCATAAGTTGGTTCAGGCTTCGCGGCGCTCTGTCCGGAAACCGTGTGGCTTTTGAACGAATTAAATCCCTCACGGTCAGAAACTCGGCAAAGTGCGCTTCGCGGCGCTTTGTCCGGGAACCATAAGTTGGTTCGTAGCGCTTCGCGGCGCTCTGTCCGGAAACTGTGTGGCTTTTTGAACGAATTAAATCCCTCACGGTCAGGAAACCTCGGCCAAAGCGCTTCGCGGCGCTTTGTCCGGGAACCATAAGCCGGTTCAGCGCTTCGCGGCGCTCTGTCCGGAAACCGTGTGGCTTTTGAACGAATTAAATCCCTCACGGTCAGAAATTCGGCGCGCGCTTCGCGGCGCTTTGTCCGGGAACCATAAGTTGGTTCAGGTAGCGCTTCGCGGCGCTCTGTCCGGAAACTGTGTGGCTTTTTGAACGAATTAAATCCCTCACGGTCAGAAAATCTCAAAGCAGGCGCTTCGCGGCGCTTTGTCCGGGAACCATAAGCCGGTCTGCGCGCTTCGCGGCGCTCTGTCCGGAAACTGTGTGGCTTTGAACGAATTAAAATCCCTCACGGTCAGGAAAATTAAAGCAGCGCTTCGCGGCGCTTTGTCCGGGAACCATAAGTTGGGGCTTCGCGCTTCGCGGCGCTCTGTCCGGAAACTGTGTGGCTTTTTGAACGAATTAAATCCTCACGGTCAAAACCTGGCTAAAGCAAAGCGCTTCGCGGCGCTTTGTCCGGGAACCATATTGGGGTCAGTGCGCTTCGCGGCGCTCTGTCCGGAAACTGTGTGGCTTTTTGAACGAATTAAACCTCACGGTCAGGAAAACCCGGCGCAGGTGCAGGCTTCGCGGCGCTTGTCCGGGAACCATAAGCTGGTTCCAGGTACCGCGGCGCTCTGTCCGGAAACCGTGTGGCTTTTTGAACGAATTCAAATCCTCACGGTCAGAAACCTGGCTAAAGCGCGCTTCGCGGCGCTTTGTCCGGGAACCATAAGTTGGTTCAGGCGCTTCGCGGCGCTCTGTCCGGAAACTGTGTGGCTTTTTGAACGAATTAAATCCCTCACGGTCAGAAAATCTACGCAGCGCTTCGCGGCGCTTTGTCCGGGAACCATAAGTTGGTTCTGCGCTTCGCGGCGCTCTGTCCGGAAACCGTGTGGCTTTTTGAACGAATTAAATCCCTCACGGTCAGAAAAACCTGGCTGCGCAGCGCTTCGCGGCGCTTTGTCCGGGAACCATAAGTTGGTTCAGCGCGCTTCGCGGCGCTCTGTCCGGAAACTGTGTGGCTTTTGAACGAATTCAAACTTCACGGTCAGGAAAACCCTTCGCGGCGCGGTTTGTCCGGGAACCATAAGTTGGCTCGTACGCTTCGCGGCGCTCTGTCCGGAAACCGTGTGGCTTTGAACGAATTAAATCCCTCACGGTCAGAAAACTCTGGCGCAAGGCTCGCGGCGCTTTGTCCGGGGAACCATGTTGGTTCGCAGCGCTTCGCGGCGCTCTGTCCGGAAACCGTGTGGCTTTTTGAACGAATTAAATCCCTCACGGTCAGAAAATTGGCTAGCAGCGCTTCGCGGCGCTTTGTCCGGGAACCATAAGTTGGGTCGTTCAGCGCTTCGCGGCGCTCTGTCCGGAAACTGTGTGGCTTTTTGAACGAATTAAATCCCTCACGGTCAGGAAATCCGGCAAAGCAGCGCTTCGCGGCGCTTTGTCCGGGAACCATAAGCTGGTCTGCGCGCTTCGCGGCGCTCTGTCCGGAAACCGTGTGGCTTTTGAACGAATTAAATCCTCACGGTCAGAAACCTCGGCAAAGTGCGCTTCGCGGCGCTTGTCCGGGAACCATAAGTTGAATGGCGCGCTTCGCGGCGCTCTGTCCGGAAACCGTGTGGCTTTTTGAACGAATTCAAATCCCTCACGGTCAGAAAACCTCGGCAGCAGCGCTTCGCGGCGCTTTGTCCGGGAACCATAAGTTGGTTCAGGCGCTTCGCGGCGCTCTGTCCGGAAACTGTGTGGCTTTTTGAACGAATTAAATCCTCACGGTCAGAAAACTCGGGCAGCGCTTCGCGGCGCTTTGTCCGGGAACCATAAGCTGGTTCAGCGCTTCGCGGCGCTCTGTCCGGAAACTGTGTGGCTTTTTGAACGAATTCAAATCCTCACGGTCAGAAACCCTGGCGCGCGCTTCGCGGCGCTTTGTCCGGGAACCATAAGTTGGTTCGTGGCTTCGCGGCGCTCTGTCCGGAAACTGTGTGGCTTTTTGAACGAATTAAATCCTTCACGGTCAGAAATTCGGCTGCAGCGCTTCGCGGCGCTTTGTCCGGGAACCATAAGCCGGGGTTCGTAGCGCTTCGCGGCGCTCTGTCCGGAACTGTGTGGCTTTTTGAACGAATTAAATCCCTCACGGTCAGAAATCTGGAGCAAAGCGCGCTTCGCGGCGCTTTGTCCGGGAACCATAAGTTGGGGTTCAGCGCGCTTCGCGGCGCTCTGTCCGGAAACTGTGTGGCTTTGAACGAATTAAATCCCTCACGGTCAGGAAAACTGGCTGCAAGCGCTTCGCGGCGCTTTGTCCGGGAACCATAAGTTGGTTCGTATGGCTTCGCGGCGCTCTGTCCGGAAACCGTGTGGCTTTTTGAACGAATTCAAATCCCTCACGGTCAGAAATCTACAAAGGCGCGCGCTTCGCGGCGCTTTGTCCGGGAACCATAAGTTGGTTCGTGCGCTTCGCGGCGCTCTGTCCGGAAACTGTGTGGCTTTTGAACGAATTAAATCCCTCACGGTCAGGAAACCTTAAAGCGCATGCGCTTCGCGGCGCTTTGTCCGGGAAACCATAAGCTGGTTCAGGCGCTTCGCGGCGCTCTGTCCGGAAACTGTGTGGCTTTTTGAACGAATTAAATCCCTCACGGTCAGAAATCTGTGCGCAGCGCTTCGCGGCGCTTTGTCCGGGAACCATAAGTTGGTTCTGCGCTTCGCGGCGCTCTGTCCGGAAACTGTGTGGCTTTTTGAACGAATTAAATCCCTCACGGTCAGGAAAACACTGCAAAGTACGCTTCGCGGCGCTTTGTCCGGGAACCATAAGTTGGTTCGTGCGCTTCGCGGCGCTCTGTCCGGAAACTGTGTGGCTTTTGAACGAATTAAATCCCTCACGGTCAGAAACCTGGCTGCAGCAGCGCTTCGCGGCGCTTTGTCCGGGAACCATAAGCTGGTTCGTAGGCTTCGCGGCGCTCTGTCCGGAAACTGTGTGGCTTTTGAACGAATTAAATCCTCACGGTCAGAAACCTGGCTGCAGCGCTTCGCGGCGCTTTGTCCGGGAACCATAAGTTGGTCAAAGCGCTTCGCGGCGCTCTGTCCGGAAACTGTGTGGCTTTTTGAACGAATTAAATCCTCACGGTCAGAAATTCGGCTGCGCGCTTCGCGGCGCTTTGTCCGGGAACCATAAGTTTGGTTCTGCGCTTCGCGGCGCTCTGTCCGGAAACTGTGTGGCTTTTTGAACGAATTAAATCCTCACGGTCAGGAATCTCATGCAAAGCGCGCTTCGCGGCGCTTTGTCCGGGAACCATAAGGTTCAGCATGCTTCGCGGCGCTCTGTCCGGAAACCGTGTGGCTTTTTGAACGAATTAAATCCTCACGGTCAGGAAAAACCTGGCTGCGCAAGGCTTCGCGGCGCTTTGTCCGGGAACCATAAGCCGGTTCGCAAGCGCTTCGCGGCGCTCTGTCCGGAAACTGTGTGGCTTTTTGAACGAATTCAAATCCCTCACGGTCAGAAAAAACCCTGCTGTGCAGCGCTTCGCGGCGCTTTGTCCGGGAACCATAAGCCGGGGTCTTCAGCTTCGCGGCGCTCTGTCCGGAAACCGTGTGGCTTTTGAACGAATTAAATCCTCACGGTCAGAAACCTGGCAAAGTGCCGCTTCGCGGCGCTTTGTCCGGGAACCATAAGCCGGGGTTCAGCGCTTCGCGGCGCTCTGTCCGGAAACTGTGTGGCTTTTTGAACGAATTAAATCCTCACGGTCAGAAAATCTGGCCAGGCGCGCTTCGCGGCGCTTTGTCCGGGAACCATAAGTTGGTTCGTAGCGCTTCGCGGCGCTCTGTCCGGAAACTGTGTGGCTTTTTGAACGAATTAAATCCCTCACGGTCAGGAAACCTCGCTGCAAAGTACGCTTCGCGGCGCTTTGTCCGGGAACCATAAGTTGGTTCAGGTGCGCTTCGCGGCGCTCTGTCCGAAACTGTGTGGCTTTTTGAACGAATTAAATCCCTCACGGTCAGAAACCTTCTGGCATGTGCAAAGCGCTTCGCGGCGCTTTGTCCGGGAAATCCATAAGTTGGGGTCTTCAGTATGGCTTCGCGGCGCTCTGTCCGAAACTGTGCGGCTTTTG